>JAOEHQ010039889.1:0-12405 GCA_025447715.1 Asclepias incarnata | reverse complement strand
AGCGCCCGTGGCCTAATGGATAAGGCGTCTGACTTCTAATCAGGCGATTGTGGGTTCGAGTCCCACCGGGCGTGTTACAAACCACTTTTTTTTTTCTTTCTAGTTTTAATATAAGCTGTATATGGATTTTATCCAAACAAATAAATTCTTTTTTTGTTGGTGTTTTCTTCTTCAATCCAAACAAACAAATAAATTCCTTTTTTTGTTAGATTATCATTACCATCATCATTAAAATCTTCTATCCAAGTGTAATCTGCAAATTACATAAAGAAACAAAAAAAAAAATTGTGATGAAAACAAAAAGAATACAGAAAAATTGCACGAAGATTGCCATGATTTCTAGAATACTTGTAAAACAAAAAGAAAAAGAAGAAAAGCAACACGTTTATTAGCATCAAACCCACCATAAAAAAAAACCCTAAATTTTATAGCATTCATTAGCATGAAACCCATCAAGGGAGAAAAACTGACATGTAGAAGGAAGAAAAAAAATTGAATTTTAAACAGAAAAAAAGGGAAAAAAAAACTTTAAAAACTAACCTTTTGATCATCATCCTTCAAACTTGTAACAATGAAGATGAATGGAGATGAAGATGAAAGGCTTCAAATGGAAGAAAAGCTTGAAGATTGGAAATAGGTTATAGAAAGGGAAAATTAGTTTTAAAAAGAAAAGTTTCAAATGAAAGGTATGAGAAAAGCTTCTGAAGGAAGCTATAAAAAAAATACGTATAATATAGGAAAACACACATATGACATATGCCACTATGTGTATTTTATGAGGTGGATGGGTTAAAATGCTGACACATCAGCTTTTATGATGTCAATCATTAATCCCTTTTAGTAGGATAGTAGATTAATGAGAAAGAAGCAAAATTTCTATATACTTTTAGTGCAACCACGTGTAGCAAATAAAAAAATTTTAATGGCCCAAACAAAAAAGCTAGCCCAACATATGGCCTCAAAATGAAAAATAAAGGATCAAACCCCGGTGAACCTTTTTCAGTATATACTACGGATAAGGTGAATATGAAGTTGTTTCTCATCTAAGCTTAGATGAAAAACTTTTTACATTTTAATATTTTAATCATTAAAAACATGGGGCCCAAATCATTGTTTTATTTATAAAAAAAATATTAAAATATTAAGATGTGAGGGGTTCCCCATTTAAGCTTAGATTGGGACAACACCATATTCACTTTTGTCATATACTATATATAATATACTAGTCTTAATACCTTAGAATATATGGAATGATTATGTATATTCTTTTTATTCCCGTTCATGATTTTTTTTATACCTTTGTATTTATTTATTCTTCTTTTTATATTTATAAAAATAACTCAAGGGATAAGTTAACATATTATTATTAGTTAGAGTATAGTTAAACTAAAATATAAAATATAAAAGTAGATGTTTACATATGTAAATTGAAATTATTGATTGAAAATATGATAATTTAATTAGAAAAAAAGGTAAATGTGTGGGAACTCTCTGGTCCCATGTACCGTCTTGGTATCCAGAACGCACACTGCATAAAACTCATGTCCGGTGAAACACCATCCCCACACATGGATCACAAGATATAGTTTATCCACTTGCCTTTGGCAAGTTTCGAACCTGTGACCTTGCATTCTTCATCTTGTGGGCCCATGTGGTCACATGGTGACGGTACTAGTTGATCTATGATCAATTGGTATATGATAATTTAATTATAGATATGTTTCAAATGTATATTTATAAGAAATTCTGTTGTTCAATATATATATATATATATATATATATGGTCTTGCTAAATACAGTTCTAGGGGCTGTAGTTAAGGTGCATAAAATAGTTGTACACTTACCATAAAATTCAGGGGCTAAATTTTGTTATGGAAGGTACAATTTTTTTATGCATGTTAACTACAGCTCTTAAGACTGTATTTATCATTTTTCATATATATATATATATATATCTATAATATATTATAAAAGGGGAACTCTCTCCCCATTTTCTCAAAAGATGAATTAAAATCTCCAAAATACTTCTCTCTTTAATAATGTAATTCTATATTCTCTTACTGCTTTACCAAAAATACCCTTAATGAATTAATTTACAATATCTATCCATCAACTCCTAAAATAACTACACTACCTTCTTTTACATCAATTACCTTTACATCAATAACCTACAATATTACACGCCGCCGCACCCACCATCAATCGTAGCCGCCGCCACCACCGCCGCCGCCGCATTGTGCGGGTGCCCCTCTAGTATATATATATATATATATATATATATATGTATATTTAAAAGAAAGTAAACTAAACATTAGTATTCTAATGGAAAACATCCTTTATTTGGTAGGTTTTGAGATTTCTAAACCTTCAATCAACATGTATTTATAGTAAAATTCTTAGCTGATCATGTGTCGAAAAACAAAATCAGTATCTGATGATATTATAGAAGGCATAAAATTTTATTTTTGACACTTCAATAAATACAAAGTTTTCTATATCTTAAACTTTAAATATCTCTATATATATGTATCGTTTTTCACAACGTTTAAGCTAGGTGTCATATGCATTCTTAAATATTTGATCAAACCGCAAGAACGTGAGGCGGTCACTATCATATCCTAGTTAAAAACAATAGTGCCTTTCAAAAGAAAAGTTAAAAACAATTATTGTACATAAAAAAAGTTCGAGCAATGATGTATAATAATATTCACTGCGAAAACACCAGAAAACATAATCAACACCAACCGATCAATATTAGTCAATTAAGAACAATAAACTCCCATCATGATCGACTGTCCCAAGAGTCAGTGAACCTGAGGCTTAGTAAAGATCATGGAGGTTGTTCAATAATGCCAATCAATGAGTTAAATTATTGTCATTGGAGGTATTGATCGAACTAGTTTGAAACTCCACATCAATGGGCTACTATACACTTGGTGTGTCTTGCATTTAGCCTTATACCGACCATATATTCCAATGCTATGCTAGGTTAATTATAAGCTGATTATATTATATTCTTTTAATATGCAGGTTCGATCATATATATATGTTCTATGCAGTCATATATGTTGAAGAACTTGAACATTTATCAAATATAACTATATATAAAATTGATCGATGATCAAATGTATACTATACCAACAAGCAAAAACTGCACATGAGCAATCGATCGGCCTCAAAGAAATTTTATATCCATACAAGATTATGAATAGTTGATTATCACATTATTAAAATCACATCCAAGAAAGTGCATGCAGAATTGAGAAGAAAAATATGAAGAAAGAAAAGAAGGCTCATATATATTTTGCCACCTTTATCATTATACTATAATCAAAATAATATTCTTCAAAAAATTTCTTATTACAACTTAACAAACAAATAAAGATTGAAAGTAGCTATTTTGTCTATTAAAATCAATAACAAAACAGCTAAGAATCTGATACATATATATATATAATATATATAGTGATGTTCCATTTATTCTTCTCACCCATGTTTAAACAAATTAAAATACTTAATTAGCGATAACTGAAAACCAACAATTGACTTACGTATCGAAATACAATATACGAATTAATGTTCCAGCGTAGAACCTTGTGATTAATCTCTTTGGTCTCCTGTTTTGTAATGCACAACATTAGAGGGAGGAATGACCGAGCTAAGGTTTTGCCCATGAATAGCCGCTGTCGAGGGATCAAGATTTGAAAAGAGTCCGTAGTTTTCGGTGAAATTCTCAGAATCCCAGCCGCCTCCAAGAAAACCCAAGAAGGTGTTGCTAGTATTTAACCAACCAGCAGGTGGATTAGTAAAATTTTTGTTGTAACCATATCCTGCAACATACGTTGAAGAACTTGCAGCAGAAGAGCCCAAATAATCTTCGGTTTTTTGAGAAATATTATCCAATTGTGTGTGATCAAAGTAGTGATGTGTACCAGAATACTCAAGGGGAGAACTTGATGATTCTTCTATGTAGTGATTATTAGGGTTTGTAGAAAACCCTAATTGCAATTGATCAATATCATCATTAGGGTTTTCTCCATATATCTGCTTAAATTTTTCAAGGTTGTTGATCATCATTTTCCCTCTTGTTCTCTCCCTTGCTCTCGCTCTTGCTTTGTCCCTCGATTCCCTTGCCAAAAGCTCACTTTCTGTTAGCTTTCTTGAGCTCCCACTATCTTTGATCTCGTCTTGAACCTTCGGTTGCTTACCTTTGTTGGAACCATCATTGAACTCGATCCCCGAATCATCTTCACAATCAGATAAAGGAGATTCACACCTCTCTATGTTCTCTCCACTTACGCTTCGAGTAGTGTTTTGTGATTTAACGCTTTCTGTGACTTCTTCAATTGCTTTCCTGGACTTGCAAAAGAGCCATTCGATAGTTTTACTTGCTTTGTCAAACCCTAACATATCTTGAAGACCAAAAAACTTGCGAGCGATATGGAGGGACAGCCTCATTCTTCGGTCTCTAAGGCCTTGAGCAGTATGAATCTTGCTATGTCTGTCTTTCTTCCCAGCACTTCTTTTCTTCCTTACACGTTTTGTTTTAGAAGGCGATGTTGGAGGATCATTTTTGGGGCTATTTGTCCTTGTGTTCCACCGATCACTGCTAAGATGATGTTGGTGGTTTTGTAGTATGTCATCAAGGAAAGGCGAAGGGAATTGACCGAACAAATTAGTTCCATCTTCTTCATGATTTGAAGCAAGGTTTTCATGATTCGATTCCTTGTTCGCAGAGACCAAGATGGTCTCATTGTTGCACGAATGATATACATAATCCATGATCAAAGCTAGGTAGATAGATAGAGATCACTAGAGATAGAGGGAGAGAGATCGAGAGAGAGAGAGAGCTAGGTAAGTGTTCTTGCTTTTATTGTTTTTAATAGAATTGAAGGAACGATCACTAAGGAGATGCAAAAATAATTGCAGAATGGATAGTGATTGTGATGAAGGAAAGGAGACTTTCTATGTAGCTAGGTATAGTATCCTTTTCTGATTTATAAAAAAGTTACTGTTAAAAATAAGATTGATTTTAGTGAGGCAATGTAGTAATAGTTCATGTGCTTGATATTATTATTATTTATTTTTTTTTAAAGGTGTGGATTACTCGTGAATATCGGGAGGTCTAACATACGTTGTCTTAACCGGGTCCACGCTAGAGAGTCCTCTTCGCCCCCAATTTAAACCCCTCAATGAGAAACCCCTATCACCCAGAGATCTGGAGGGGAAAACTCACCCAGACCCACCATAGGTGGAAATTAAATACCTTTAACCATCGATGTTAGTTAAATACTGGATTTGTACCCTCGTAATGCGCATAGTTATATCCTAGATACAAAACTAAGGGTAACAGCGTTCGGCTCTGTTGACCGCCATGACCAGTGGTGATGTAAAAGAAGTCTTTAACGTTAAATTTGACTATCGAAAAAAGTATTATATTTTTAAAGTTGATAAATTAATATTGATTTTATTGCATATTAATGAATTGTCATATTTTGATGTAAAAGATACTCCTCAAATATTTTATAATGTAGTATAGATAAGTGAAAGTGATGAAAAACGATACAACTTTATGAATTTGATAGGATAGGTAGAAAGGATTAATTTTAAGCAAATGGTCAAAGATCAGGGATGAAATCAAACACGATCATTTTCATTGGCCGAGCATAGCTTTTTCATTATTGAGTTTCTTGTAAAAAAAAAAATACACCATAAAAACAAGCATTTCGTGTTCTTTAACTTCATACAAGTTTAAGTATACTTTTCCATAATTAAATAAAATCCATATACATTTTTTTTTAATGAATATGTCCATTTGTGTCTTTTTTTTTCCGGCTAGTTTTTCGCTAGTTTATGACAGTGATGCACCTTTTTTTTTAACACTATTTTTTTTTTACGAATTCAGTAAAGTTCTAATCTGATGCGTTTTTTTAAGTTAATACCCCGCTTTAGCACATTGGTATGCATAGTTAACATATTTAAACTGTAACACACTAATCATAATATTAATACACTGATTTACAACTCAATCGTGCTTATTTTATAAACATGATTATGCAACAAATTTGCAGTTATGGTACATCATCCTTATTTATCATCCAGTATCTCAAGTTGTAATGTTTTTTACTAATAAATAAATGATAAAAATATATTTCACGAACAACTACAACTTAATTGGACAAGTAAAATTTGATGGCATTACAATTCTGTATTAGGGTTTAGGTTTCAGAAAGTTGCATTATTATGTAAAAAAAAGGTGCATCAGTACTAAGAATGAAAAAAAAAAAAATTTTAAATGAAAGTTCAGTTTTTATTTGTAAAAAGTATACTAAGAAAGTAAGAATGATATTCAAATTATAGAGCATAAATGTTTGCTAATTTGGTACAATCGTTCTAAAGAAAACCCTGTTGTTCACTCAATGACCAAATCACCTAGTTTAGACGAAATTCAGTAGGTCTTGTCACTGTCATGTTATTTTTGGTTCTCCTTTGAACCAACTCGAGATTTATATGATCAAGGTTTAGTGTGGACAAATGACTTCGACTTCCTAGGATTTCGATCTTTTCACGAGTGAAAAACAAATACAAGCGTGGACAACTTTCGACTTATTTGACCCGTTCAACCCATTTGAACTATGAAAGATAACATATCGCTCAATGGGGAACGGCATTGCGCTCCAATAAATCCAATTGCAAAAATTGTGAATTCCCTGGACGGATAATCCTGGTTCTGTAGGGATCATGAAATAATATTAGCACACAGCATTTTCTTTGGAAGAGTTTGCAAGAAAAACTGCATCGATTACACGGGTTACAACCTGATACACTACTAACACCAACACGAAAAGACACATTTCAAAGGAACATATCTTACATTTTCACCCCGAATCTGATATAATAACAATATCTTTCCAGTTTCACATAAGAATACCCGAAATCTAGAGACCATCAAGCCCCATCATAGATTTCAGCCCATATATGCCATGCCACAAAAAAAACAGCATAATCACATAGATATCAAAGTCGATACGTCTTTTGACTTACTGTTCTTTCCATATACGGCCTATAACTCGTAATTTGAGTTCTTTCCTGTTTCCACCAGAGAAGAAGAGAGCTAGCTTCCTAGGAATGACTAGTCCGTCTTGACTGTCACGAATTTTCTGGTGACTGTCACGGATACTCCTTGGGACCCCTTGCCATGTTAATTTACGCCCATAACCTCCAACTTCTAATGAATAACTGAAATTCTTGGCTTCACTGTCTTCGCCCATGAACCGTAAAAATGATATGTAAACCGGAGCCATTCCCAGCTGAAACGCTTCAAAGTGCAAACAAAACTGTCTTCCATAACAGTTGAATACCTACACATTGATCAAAACTATAAGGTTGACTTTTGAGCTCATAAAATTTGATTCATTGATATCAAAATCGACCATATTCATGTAGGAAAGTTGGTAACTATGTTTAACTATACATATAAGGTTTAGTATAGATATATTTGGAGAAATGAGAAATAAAGAAACATATGTCAATTATGAATTTGAAACTTACTATAGTATTGAGTCTTTGAAATCAAAATAGGACTGACTAGTTAAAGGAGTAGAAGGAGCACTTCTTGCCTTGCAACTAGGTCTGCAACCGAGCCGAGCCGAGCACGAGCTTCATAGGGCTCGAGCTGGGCTCGAAAAAAAGATGAGAAGGCTCGAGCTCGGCGAGCTTTCAATATGCAGGTTCGAGCTAGGCTCGTTATGGTTACAAATAGGCTCGAGCTCGGCTGGAAAAGCTCGAACATATAAGCTTTAAGTATAAGGCTCGAGCTTGGCTCATTAGTAAATATGGCTCGAGCTCAAAAATATATATGTATATTAAATAAAGCATACCATAAGTTAAAAGCCAACATTTTGACTAAAAAATAACATCATTTCAAGATTCTAACATTAACATTCATAAAATCAAGCTTAACATTAACATAAACCATAAAGATGAGCATGAGCTGAGGTTAAAATATTTAAAACTAGCAAAATACTTTCCAATATAAAGCTCGAAATGCTCGATAATATACTTAAAGCTCGAAAGGCTCGATAAATATTCAAGCCGAGCTATATAAAGCTCGAGCTCGGCTCGTTAAGTATTTCGAGCTTGAACTTAGGGCTCGGGCTCGGGATCGATAATAGCTCGACTTGATTAAGACGAGATCGAGTTCAAGTTGCTCGATAAAAGCTCGGCTAGGTTGCAGCCCTAATTGTAACTAGAGATGGCTTAGTGGGCGTGTCAGACAAGTTGGGTAACAGGTCAAAACATGTACTTTTAAGTACGGGTCCAAATGGATTGGGCTGACCCACAAATATACTTCTTGCCCATTGTTTTGAGATCTATATATAAATTATGAGCCAAATAAGATTACAAAAATTATATTAGTACAAATATTATTTAACCTTTTTGAAAGGAACAAAAATAAAATAGAACTTCAGGAGCTTTATGCATTGGAATACACTTTGGATGACTTTAAAACTGTTTTGACTCGTTTAAACGTTTCCTTTTAAGTTGAATCCGTTAGCTTTAACCCATTTGACCACTTAAAGATGAAACATAATCCAAATCCACCCATTTATAAGTAGATGGGTTGAACAGAATAAATCATATCTTTTTCAAGGAAGATTACAGGACAACATTCAGATTCAAAATCTAACATGAAAGAATCCCATGTATATAGCATACATGATGCATATATACAGAAACCATATGAATGTAGAGAACAAAGGTTCAACTGAAGAGATAGTATCAAACTACCAATCAAATATACCGTGTACTTCACATTGTGTATTAATTTCCTTATGATGATACTCAATAAGTTAATC
This sequence comes from Asclepias incarnata, assembly GCA_025447715.1. NCBI lineage: Eukaryota > Viridiplantae > Streptophyta > Magnoliopsida > Gentianales > Apocynaceae > Asclepias > Asclepias incarnata. Next base: position 3,547 of record JAOEHQ010039889.1, on the reverse strand, counting down.
AAATAAGCATGTTCAAGATTAAAGATTATTTAGTATATCATGCTCGAACTTAAGAGGACTAGGGGATCAAAGTATTAGAATTCAGTCTCTCCTTCGACTCTAGCCTTCAACACTCAAACAAATCTGTGCCCAAGATTTTAGCATACCATTGATTAAGTTGGGAGTCTTCAAATAAAAATGCAAACTAAAGCAACCAAACATGGAAACTTAACAAGCGACAATGAAGAAACTTTGATTAAAAGCTTCAAAAAAAGTATATTTGAGCATACAGCAAATAATGTTAGATTTTACAAGTCTTTAATTTAATGAAATTTCATTCGGTAGGTTTATTCATCAAAAATGCAGCATGGTTTTTAATTATGCTGCCTTTTTAATCACAACTAAACAGAGAAACATGCATACAATTCGGTTAAAATGATCACAAATAATAAATAGGAAGTATACAATTCGGTTAAAAAGTAACATCCATGAAATATTCATGAAGGAATATAGAAACTTACAGTTAGCATCCATATCGCGTTTTCAACTTCATGCGGGTTGGATTTGACATATCGATGATTGAATGTGCATCCATCATGCATATCAACACTATGGTCATTTCTCAGATGTGCAACAAGATTTGGAATATCACCAGTAACTATACACTCGGATCCAGCATAAGGACAATTGTAAGGGCGAAATCGACAAATTTGCTCGTGCTTCAATTTGCTATAATAAGGGAAAATATCATGGCAACCAAGAGTTTGATGTTCGCAAGGAAGCTCCAATGTTTCTGCTACTTTCTCCAAAGCCAAACACCTTATGTTACCCAACTCAGCACGGCATGTTGGGCAACAGTTGTGAACTCTTGACTTGCAGTTTGAGCACAAAGTATGGCCATTTGGACACTACATGACGAACAAGTTAGCAATTTTGTTAATGGAAGCCTTCAAAAGAATGATTAATGATATTAAATGGGGTATTTGGATGTGTTTTTTGAAACTCAATATCCAAAACAGAGTATTTGACGCCTAAATAATCATATAATTAGAAGCATAATCAGTTTATAGACCATTAAAAACTTATTATTGCGACTACAAGTCGAAGTAATCCTATAATCAGTTACATAACACAAATCCAAACACATCATGTATTCCAGTGACTTGTGATTAGAAGCATAAAAGTATAAAACCTATCTATTGAAACATGATTAAATTCATTGAAGTTGAGTCTGAAGGAGTGTACTAATTAGCCAAAGTAAAACCATAATACCTTCCTTACTAAAAGAAACAAAATATGACGGTAGAGTTTTTGTCTTCTCGATTTTCCCTTTTTTCTTTTGATATTCTTACATGCATACATGCTCGACATGGATCAAATAGATTATTTTTGTTCCTAATCTATCCCACCCCAACACACAAAATGATAAGAGATGCACACCAGATCCAACGAAAAGTACATACAATTTCCTGTTCAGACTTCCCATAGAAATTGCAACTTACAAACTAAAATACTTGCCTACCAAGCATTTAATTTTCAACAAAAAGTAAAAGATTAAAGTAAAGATAATTCCATCAAAAGCTATGCAAAGTGAGCACATCAAGTAAGATGTGGAACTAACCTGATGAATTGGAGGATACATCAACTTAACACACATGGGGCATTCAAGAAGCTCATACATGCTGTTGGTTGAAGGCATTGGATGCTTTTCGGTTGACCTATTTGTTGTTTTTGTGATAACATTAGGTTTATCCGCCTTTGGCGTTACTACATCATACCTCAAATATTTAGGATGAGACTCCATAACATCTTTACTATCACCACCTCTAGCCATTGAATATCTAAAAACTTGAGTCCACAACCGTTGTCTGTAATATTACTTGAGCTATGATAGAAACACGATTCTTGAAGCTCTCTCTAACCACTACTTATAGCAATGTCTGTCAAACACAATACACAAAAGCAACCTCTTAGACTCTTAGTACATGTATTGTTGAGACATGTAACATATAACACTTAAGTTCCTGAAATCACTTTCGAAAGATGTTACTCTTGGTATATTGTTGGCAACTTATAAACCTAATAATTGAGACGAAAAGATGTAACACATAAAAGAAAAACAATAAGCAGAAAAAATGATGGCTCAACAAGAATGATACCACAATATGAAACCAATCAAGCATCAAACTACCAAATATTCTGCATTTGGCAAGACACCAAGAAAGTAGGCAAAAACCAATTAAACTAAAGATATTTCTTTCCTAAACCAGCTCATATACAATCAAATCATCTATATAGTCACATAAATACACTTATCTAGTTCTTTTTCTTTTAAAGTAAATACACTTATGTCAATGTCAACGATACCCAATCCCGCACAAAGTAAATACACTTATCTAGTTGAATAACCAATTTCCTATATAAAATAAAAATAACTATAAAAAAATAAAAAGAACCCTAAAAACATATCAAGTTTAAAACTTTTTAGTTGTAATAAATTTTCAAACAAATTCAAGAATTGGGCCCTTTTTTTTAAAAAAATTTCATTAATGCCTAATCAAATACACATCTAAGAAATCAGATGGGTTTTTTTTATTTTATTTACTTCAAGCAATTTTAAATAATAAATACCCTTTTGCAAAAAGAAAAAATTTATTTAAAAAACAAATTAAATTTCTATAATTTTATACCAAAAATCACAAATCCCAATAACATTTAAGCATAAAGCTACCATCTTTTAAAGGTAAAGATGATTAATTTCACAAAACCTAAATTTAAAATATGATTTTTTTTTTTTTTTTAATACATCTTTTTCTATTAAAAATATTAAATGAGGGGAAAAGGAGAGATACCCAGTTGAGATTATGGGGCACATTGTCTGAATGTCAAATTCAATCATAAAAATCAAGAATTTAATGGAAATTGGAAGAAAACAAAGAAAACATTTGAGAGGAAAAAATGGAAGAAAAAACAAAAATATAGTCCTGAAATAACGCATATTAACCGCATACAGTAAAAAATTTGAGAGGGCAAGTCATCATATTTTACTATTTTAGTAATGTTTTACTGTCCCTTTCTGTCAAATCATATCAAATCTTGAATACATGAGTGCGCTTATATGTGAGAAAGATATTATTACATTATTATTTTTTTTCTTCATTTTTTTGGTTATTGTATGTGATATTATTAAAGATTTACATGACAAATTTAAGACAAGGTAAATGTAAATGGGTCCTTTTATTTCCATATTTCTTTTCTTATTTTTATTTATAATAACTTATTTACAGTGTATAACTATTTATTGTTCAATAAAAAAATATAATTGGAAATAAAAAAGTGGAAATAGACACCCTCATGTAAATAAACAAGTACTAAATGCGCACCCGCGGGTTGCGACGGTGACAATATACAATGCGTGGGGTGTCGTGACGACGTTAACAATGGCGGAACCAGAATTGAATTTGACCCGTAGCAAAAAAAAAATCCACTAACCTTGTATCGGCGGAAAGTAACGATAACGACTAAATTGTTATGACTTTTAGCAATTTTTAAAGATTTTTAGCTATTT
>JAOEHQ010039868.1:0-12409 GCA_025447715.1 Asclepias incarnata | reverse complement strand
ACCTTTTCTTTTCTTCGATCTAGTGTGATAACAATTAAATCTAAGCCCGCCTTTTTAACTTTTGAATATATTGAGATGATTTTTGTTTTTGATAAATAAAGGTACAAAATAAAAGAATTGAAGCAAAAGATTTGATTTTGGAGGGGAAAATAAAAATAAGAATCAGATATTGACTAGTTAAGGAATAATTGATTAGATAGAATTTTTAATTTTGTTTTTAATTATATTTAATAATTCTTACATAAAAGGAGTACAATTGACAATCATGTAATACCAATGACATGTGGTAATAAATATTGAAATTTCTTTCCGTACGTGACATAGTTCACGCGGTTATAAAAAGTAGTCTTTGGTAAGGAAGTCTTTTGCTCCATAGACAAGACATATATAATAATAGTCCATACCCACCGAAAACCATCAAACAATGGCAGACGATCTTACCGGAGTACTCATAAATCAAGTTGCTTCCATCTTGATACAACATGTTCGACATGAGTTCCGACAACTTATTAATGTCGAACAAGACTTTGAAACACTCATCGCCACACTCGAGTCCATTCGAGCCATTGTCATCGATGCAGAAATGAAGGAGATTCAGAATCCAAGTGTCAAAATCTGGCTCAAAAGTCTTAAACTCATATCATACGATATCGATGACACGTTGACCGACTGGAATATAGCTGCTCGTGAAGTCAACGGTAACACATCAAATTCTAATCTACGTAACAAGTTCTTTTTAGCAATTGTTTTTCCTTGTGTTTCATCGAACCAAGTTGCTCCCCTTAGAAAAATAGCTAAAAAAATTAGACGTATAAATAAAAGATTAGTTTCTGTTGACAATGAAAAGAATGCTTTCGGGTTTGCTCCAATTGCACCGTCTAACCCAGTTGATGAAGAATATTTTAATAATCATCAATCTGGAAATGGAACCACTTCTATCGTTGAACCGTCAACGGTCTTTGGAAGAGATCATGAAAGAGATCATCTTTTGAGCAAGTTAACAAACGAGGGTAGTCCGCCAATTGTGTTTATTTGGGGGATGGGTGGCATTGGGAAAACTACTCTTGCTCAATTCATATTTAACTCTGTTGATGTACAAAAACATTTCACAATCAGGAAGTGGGTTCCTGTCGGGCGAACTTCTGATGTAACAAGAATTGCTAAAGCCATTGTGGAAGGAGTCGCGACCAATGGATTGCCACTTGAGCATGTTCGTGATTTGGTGAATCAAAAGAAGTTCCTGTTGGTGCTAGATAATGTATGGGGAGAAGATGTTCATGTTTGGAAGCCGTTATTTGCCGCCCTTAATGGAGGTGCACCTGGTAGCAAGATCTTCATCACAAGCCGAAATGAGGGAGTTGGAAAGACGATCAATGCTAGTGTGGCCGCGATCAAAATGTTTTTGCTTCCCTCGCAAGAGAACCAAATGGAAACAGCCACGTTTATGCACCATTTGGGAAAGTTATCTGATGAAAACACTTGGACCATATTTAGAGGGTTTGCATTCGCAGGAAGAAGTAGCGAGTTCAAAGAAAGTTTACAGGAAATAGGGAGGAAGATATCAGATAAGTGCAAGGGTTTACCTCTGGCCGCAGAGACTGTAGGGAGTTTGATGGTCTTAAAAGACACAAAAGACGAGTGGGAACATGTTTTAAATGAAAATATTTGGCAGTTAGAGGAGCTAGAAGGGCGTGTTTCTAATCCTTTGTTGTTGAGCTACTACGCATTGCCATCACCCATGAAACGATGCTTTTGCTATTGTGCTAACTTCCCTAAAGATACAAGAATAGACGCGGTTAACTTGATTCAAATCTGGATGGCACAAGGCTATCTTGGCTCAAATGGAAACAGTGAGGTGGAAATAACAGGCCATAGGTACTTGAATAGTTTGGTTAGGCGGTCTCTCTTTCAAGATCCGGAAAGAAGCAAGGACGATGGCACTGTTCTAAGTTTTAAAATGCACGACATGGTTCATGATGTTGCCAGTTATCTGATGGAAAACGAGTGTTTGATGGTAACGGGAATGCATAACAAAGCAGTGGGAAAACCAGACGGGGTTAGGAGGACTTACCGTCATCTGACCATCACACGTGAAGACGAGGGCACATTTCCTATTCCTCCTAAAAACTCAGAAGCACTTTACACATTTTCTATTCAATCTTTCAATGATTGCCCACAGATTGTTGTTGATCAAGACTGTGTTTCACTTCCACCAAAAATTTTCAACCACTTCAAGTATCTAAAAACATTAGATATGAGTCGTAATATGTTGTTAACGATTCCAGATGATGTAGAGAAGTTGAAAAACTTGTGCTACCTTAACTTATCTTATAACCCGTTGTCCAAATTACCTGAAACAGTTTGCAACTTGCTGAATTTGCAAACTTTAAAGCTTGTTGCATGTCATCATCTAACAGAACTACCTCGAAGCATAGGCAAGCTTGAAAAACTGAGACATCTTGAGATTGATCGAGCAAACAGGCTAGTAACACTGCCAAAAGGTGTAGGAAAGTTAACCTCCCTTCGGACACTGAGCCAGTTTCTAATAGGAACCCCGGAAGATGCATCGTGTAGTCTTGGTGATCTAAAACACTTGAATCATCTTCGGGGGCGTCTTAAAATAGAAGGCTTGAATCTGGCAAATGTAAGCGAGGCTAAGGAAGCCGAACTTGAAAAGAAGGAAGACCTTGTTGATCTGCATATAAACTGCTCATTAGCATCAGATGTGATAGACGTTCTCCAGTTGAACACAAAATTGGTTGCTTTACATATAGATCAGTATGGTGGCCAACGGTTTCCCAGTTGGCTAGCTTTCTTAACCAACCTAAAGAAGCTTCGGCTCCAGGAATGGGATAATTGCATCGGTTTGCCACCTTTGGGGAAACTGCCATCGCTCAAGATACTCCATATCGAAGGTTTTAAGGCTCTTACACGTGTGGGTTCTGAGTTTCTTGGAGTAGAAACTGTACCAAAAATAGGAGAAACATCAGCATCATCTATAATTGCATTCCCAAAGTTGGAGAAACTCAAATTCTCACAAATGGAGAAGTGGGAAAAGTGGAATACGATGAAGGATATCAAGATCATGCCATGTCTTCATTACTTGAAACTTTCACACTGCAAAACTTTACAGTCATTGCCGTTGGAGGTTATAGGCTTACCGATCAAGAAACTTCGCATCCGCAGTTGTGTCATCTTGAAGCAAAAATACCAAAAAGAGATGGGAAAGGAAAGGGAAATGGTATCACACATCCCAAATGTAAGGATCCTCTAATGGTCATTGATGATGCTGGTTTGTTCCGATGTGACGTAAAGGGGGGAGGAGCCCTTTGATCAACCTCTGACATGAGCATACGTACCAATATAGCTGATTAAAAGTATGGTAAAAGGTGTATAAAATGTGAATAGTGGTGCAAAGAGTTAAAAGTTCATTTTTTGTTATATAATGTGTACCGCATGTTTATTATGTATCAGTTAACTATGATGGTGTCTGTAATTCCCAAAAACATGTTTGGGAGTGTCAGTCAGTCTATTTGTACATAGATTTATAATATCAAAATGAATTCTAAGACTAACCGGAGTGAGGCTTCATGGAAGAGGGGCGTCTTGCGACACGTGGCCGCCACGTAAGATGAGAAGAAGCCCTAAAAAATGGTGGAGTGAGGCTTCCTAAAAGCCCCCACTCACATACATACTATACATACATATATATATACACACACACAACACAAATTACAACTAGGCGGCAAATGCTTGCCGGGATGGGAGGTTTTTTGGACGAAAACGCCCCTCGGGGCAATGTAGCAGGGCGGCAGAGGGGAGCAAGGGGGGGCATGGGGCCATTTGAAGCCTCACTCCTCCAACTCTAATTCTCATGGTTGCAAGAAAAACATCTTTAACTTCATGAAATACAAACAGATTAAATGATTGGCTAAGACATATTTAAAGCATTTTGATTTTTGAACACTTTAGAAATGGGCCAAATTCTAACATGCACAACTTATGGATCAGATGAATTTCGGCCCCCTGTCTGATACCTCAAGCTTCGCTACTGGTTCACACTTTCGCCTAATTAGACAGGGAAAAAAAAAAGAGAACTTTTAAGTTCTTGGGTAGAAAACTTAACATCAACCATCAGTCGAGGTTTAGGTGAACTTAATTGCCAAAAGAAACAAAGAATATGCTGGAACCAACATCTCCTCCATCAATACACGAAGGTCCTCTGCAAGACTAGTTTGAAGCTTCTTGAACTCAGTATTGAAACTTTTCAATCTCTTTTGCAATGACGTTGTATCCCCAAGTATGCTCAAAACCTTAGCGAACATCAATCTCAAATGCTCAGCCTTGGCTTGATCAAACTTCCAAGATTAACTTCTCAACGCAATCGCCTCCAATCATTTTCTTCACTTCTGGCTTTTCATTGATCTTCTAAATAATATAATCATAGATGATGTTCAGAAAGAAGTTAATTAGAGAAGCGTTTTTGTATGATTTTGCAAAACTCTCTAATTTGGACATCAAGCTCATTATGATCCAGATCATATGCATTGGCAACTTGTTCAACAACTTATGATCCATAATCATGAAGCTAATTCCATCCCGAGATATGGATGGTGGCTTTGACAAAAACAATTTCATTAGAATTTGCTTGTTCTGGCCGAGTAGAGACATATAGTTAAATACATACCTAGACAAACAATAAATCTTATCAACAGGAATACGCCGAGACATGTACTTAGCAGTAAGGCTGAGAGGAGTGGGGCGATACCCACCCCTGGGTAGCCCACAAACACCACCCCTAGGGGCGATCCCCTCAAAAAACATCCCTGGGCGACTTGTATGGTTTGCTGGGTATATCAAAGTCTCTCTCTCTATCTTACTAAATACACTTTAATATTACCTGAACCAATCACCTTGAACCACTTGTCGGAAGCCCCCCCACTTCACAAGAAGCCCCACTCCCCCATTTTTAGTGAGCTTTCTTTTAGGTGAGGTGGCGTCACATGACGTAAGTCGCCCCATTGTGAGAAAGCCCTGCTCTCTCGGCCTAAACAAATCTTTCTCAAATATCTCCATATTCATGCTAACAACACTTAAATATTATTATAATAAAATCATTAGAACAATATACCTTTCACATGTACAACTGTTTATTTTAAAATATAATTCAATAATTGATTAAATTATTTAAAATATTTTAACATTATTAATTTAATCTTAGTATTACATACACTAATGAAGGTCCACACATACTTGTAAGTGAGTGACAAAAATCATAGTTGGCTAATAAATAGTAATTATATTGACTTTAGAACGAGATGGATCAAGAAACAAAACTTTGGTTCCACTATAAACACAACAAATCTGTCACTATGTGAACACATTATGAGTTAGAGCGTCTCAATGTCTATGTACAAGAACTCCCAAACGCCTGACCATAATTATTATGCATGCTACAACACTAGGTCGACTTCGTCAGGGGTACTACGACTTTGTAATGATGTCTCTTCTTTCCCTAGTTCATGTATCAATTTTTCAATCTGTCGTCTATAAACAGGCATGAAGTGATCGGCTATCATACTGTGTGATAATCTAATTTTACTGTACAATGATCGGGGGGTTAAAAACAACCCTACTTGGTCTTCTACCACCCGATCCTGGTCATTATCTGTGTCACTTGACGATGTCTCATCATCGGTTTCACTCTCCACTACAACTTGTGGGATTGTAACAATATGCATAATCTTGCCTGCTGGAAAAAATCTATGTGCCTCTTTCGATTTTTCAGGTTCGTTGTTTTCCAACGGGCTCTTACGACCCTCTGCAATAGCAGCCTCCTCTTCTTCCCTCATTTCCTTTGCTACGTCAACCTCCTCGCCTTCACTTTGGTCATATAGCTCCCGCTCTAGTTTTTCCCATAATTCATATTCGGTCATTCTATCTTCATGAGTACTTGGCACGTCAGCATCTACCTCTTCATCATTAGAATGCCATACAGTTGCTTCGTCTGATGAAGCTACAGGGAGTTCAAGAGCTGTCGAAATGCTTTGGTTTTCCGAGTTAGAAGAAGATGGTTGTGTAGAATTGACACTTGCAACAACAGTTCGGCGGCGGGGCCCCATGCATGCCCATGATGATATATCAATAGAAGGGCGCGACCACGCAGCTTGAGCCATGCTCTGAGCTCTCCTCATCACAACCTACAGTCACCATCATATACAACTTCAGCAGAATTTCACATGTCTACTAAAGCCGGAACTTTCAGCCCCTCTACTTATGAACAAGTTAATTCGGGTTAGGTTTTATCTTTAATTGGTCAAGCGGGTTAAATAATAAAAAAAAGCTCAAAAACAAGCCGAAAGGCTTAATAGTTAAACAAAATTTACTTCCAATGCATACACTCCTATATACTTTTTCTTTATATATATGATCATGAAACAATAGAACTTATATAAACATTTTCACCACACTAATTATCTATAAAAGATCTAAACTGTAAACGAAAAGTGTTCGTATCAACCAAACCCAACATGTTTTGACCAAGCCCTATTATTAGAAACAGAATGCAGGACTTACCTGTGTACCACTGGAAACAGGACGAAGAATTTGACCAGCTCCAGCAACCTTTGCTTTAGCACTTGCAATTGATGGAAGTCGAGAACCCAATGCGGATGCAGAACGATATACAGTTCTAAGAATCCTGGTGTGCTCAATCTGAGTCCTGAGATCATTTAGCCAAGCCGATGCTGTAACCTATACAAACAATAATATCCTTACCATTATGCCCATAAAAAAGCAAACCAAAATCTACAACTTTTAGCACTCAAAACGGTCAACGTCACCTCTGCACGTAAATCATCCACTGAAGCAGCTGAAAATGTAGGGACCAGATCAGCTCCATTTATAACAGATGTAATAAACTCATTGCCCGAGTCTGCCAACTCCCACGTCATACAAGCACCTAATCATATAAATAGTGGCATTTAGATGTGGTAAATTCACCCATGTAATTTAAATCTGAATGGTCTGATATGGGTTATGTTTCATCCTGAAATATTGTTTTTTTTATTAAAAAAAAAAAGTAAACAAACAGAAAACTGGTTGGATATAAATGCATACTTAAGCAAACTAGCTAAAAAGAGAGCGGCTTAAAAAGCCAGCCAAAATGTAAAAGCAAAAAACCTCTTGAATCATTTATTCAGAAAATAGACTACTATTACAAGTAATAATATAGTTTTTGTAATCATATTTAACACCTACTCGTCTACACGATAACTAGGAGAGAAGTGTTCCGGATCAACCAAGCCAAACTGACCCATTTCTCCACAAACCCAAATATATTACCCATTTTGATTCATGCACGGCCCACCAACCCACCCATTTTCCCACTTCTAGTTACAAACTATAAATAATCAAGGACCAACAAATGTGGAGAAAAAACTATTACGAGTACCAAAAGACATTACATATTGGAAGACCGGGACATTATATCATAAACAAATAAATGATCATAAACCTGGAGCAAAAGTAACACAAGTGGTTGTAGATAGTTCTTTCTGCTCCCGCAACATATAAGTTAGAATTGCAGCAGTTCCACCGCCCAAAGAGTGTCCAACAATCTGCATCCGATATGAACACTTTTAAGGACTTGTACGTCATAAAGCGAATATTATAGTACAAAAAATGAAATGATAAAAGATTACTATATTAGCTTACGGTCAATACCTGAAGTCTATACTCAGGATGCTCTTCAAATGCTTTAAGTAGAAGAGGGGTTGCAAGCTTTGCAATCCATCGAGCAGCTGCAACCATCCCACAGTGAGCATAGCCTAATATTACATCACTAACACCTCCCTCGTGGACAACTGTATGATGAAATGGTACTACTGCTCCAGTAGCAGCTGTCAGAGTATCCTTGATGCTGTGAGTTCCACGAATCAATAGAAGGAAGGTTTTTGTTTTGTGGTTGACTAATATTGTAAAAGCTGGCTTTAAAATCTGCAAGCAGAAAGAAATAAGACAAACTAAAGGTCAGATACATGTCATTAAAATATTAGCTACAAAATTTATTACAGAAATTAGTTATTATACTGTGATAGGCAGACAAAACTTACTCCAGCTTTGGGTTCCTGAATAAGAACATGTTCTGGTAAGAAGCCTGTCTCCTCTAAAAACACAGGAAATGTTTTTTTTGAAAAATGCCAGCAAAGAGTTAACAAGTCCAACAGATATCTAAGCTCGGAAACTATTTCAGGTCCTGTAAGCTGCAGGCTCTCTTTACCACCAAATACACTACTAACATGCAAATGCCCCTGCAAAGGAGATAGACTGCGACAGTGATGAAGTAGCATATGTTTAATAATAATAAAAAAAAAGAGCTCACCACCAAAAACAACAACTGAACCCAATCCCGGAATAAGCGGGGTATGGGGGAGGTGAGCTCACCATTATCATCATTATCAGAATTTAATGATAGACTGCGACAGTGACGAAGTAGCATATGTTTAATAACTAGACGAATGCCCGCACGATGCGGCGGCGATGGTGGTAGCGGCGGCGACGGGTGGTGGTGGCTACCGGTGGTGGTGGTGGTGGTGTCGGCGAGTAGTGTGGGCTATTGATATAAAAGTTATTGATGTAAAAAGGGTAGTGTAGTTATTTTAGGAGTTAAGAGATAGATGTTGTAAATTAATTTCATTAAGGGTATAATAGGTATATCAAGTGGAGATTTTAAAATAATAAATAAAGAAGAGGAGTATTTTGGGTAGTTCAAAGTTGTAATTTGAGGGGAAAAAAAGAGGGGGGGGGTTGATGCTTTATATAGTAGTATAGATAATAACAAAAGAGCTCACCAACAACAACTGAACCCAATCCAGGCATAAGCGGGGTATGGGGAAGGTGAGCTCACCATTATCGTGATTATCATAATTTAAGACTTATCGTCGTTGTTGTACTAGAAGAAAACATTTTGCTACTTCGTCATTATCAGAATTTAAAACAAATGTTTAATAATAATAATAAAAAAGAGCTCACCATTATCATCATTATCAGAATTTAAAACATATGTTTAATAAAAATTAAAAAAAAAAGAGCTCACCATTATCAGAATTTAAGACGTATCGTCATTGTTGTACTAGAAGAAAACATTTTTGCTTGTTCAAGATTGAAATAATTTTATTACTAGTTGCCCAAAATTGGACCACGGTAAATCAAGATCGCAGTCATCTCTACATGTACGACAACAATCTGCCAACCAAGCTAGAGAAGCATCAACACATGATTGTCTATTCAAGATAAATGCTTGCTTATCTAGACCAGTAAGGCATCACTTTCTATCCTATATATCTATCTATATATATACTAGAGCATTCTATCCACAAGAAACTAGATTAGCACCAGATTCACGAAATCCTATTTCCAAGATTGTTTCATGTTGCAATCATCTCTCTATTTCAAGTGCATGGAATTATAAGGCTGGTAATTTGTAATAATCAATGTCAAGGGGGCAAATTCGACACATATATGTAAGTTAGGTCAATCTGCAATACAGTTTATTTCTAACTGATACAACCAGTAACTAGAAAGTTCAACTAATGAGAGAACAGTGGCTTAAAAGTCACCCAGAGTGTATTCAAGTGCCTACAATCTCCTGACTGGTTTTTATTAAAAATAAGCCACAATAGCAAGTTTTAATTGCATGTAATTGGTACCTACGTGTTACAAATATCAAAAAGGTCAAAGCAGTAGGTCCTTTACTAAGTACAAAAGTTAAATCAGATTACAACTTGCATGCAAAATTAACACACGCGAGTAACAAATGACCACATGCTAACCTGTCTTTTTAACAAATAACTGATCCCAAAAGCCAAATCTCCAATAGGCCACTTCCCCAAAGTCTCCGAATACGTAAACCGCAACGTCTCTGACAAGGTTGAAATAGTTTCCAACCATGTTGCAGGAGCTTGGATTAGTCTATGAGAAACGCGTTCAACTCCTGCAGGACCGTGACTTTGCACAAGGCTATCACTTTCTTCATCATCTTCAGCTGTAGTAGGAGACGTTTGTATCTTCTTATTTAACGTATAATATAACAGAGCAGCAGCACCAGCTGCATAGGCCATCGTTGCTGTTGCCATGATATCTGTTGCGGAAACACAATAAGTAAGATGAATATCAAACTCTACAAATATCCCTTGTATAATAAGAATATCTTACAGTTTGATATACGGGCAAAAGACTTTGGACTAAAGTTGCATACATTCCATAACATGAAATGAGTTGTACTTTTGCTAATGTGGCATCCATACAAGTTGCCACATCAGCAAAAATATCACCGAATACACACACTAACAACGTTTAAATATAGATACATACTACATATTCGGACTATAATTGTATACATTTCCAAACAATTAACGCTAAAGCCGGATTATTTTCTTTAAAGACGGATAAGCTAAAATACGTACACTAAAAGTGTTATATAAAGAAATAAAAAGAGACAACCTACAAGAAACAAATTGCTTTAAAGAAGTTATAGCAAACACAATGCTTTTAAAAAACAACAATAAAAAACAGTAACAAGTAATAAATTTTTAATAAAGTATTTAACTTTTAATCCCTAAAAGTTAATAATGAAAACAAGGATCAGTCAAGAAAAATAATTTCCCATTTTTAAGGCGAAGAAGAAAACACACTGTAATTTGGAAAACTATCAAAAAGCAAATAAATTTAAATTAACAAAAACAAAAACATATATATATATATATATATATAAGGGGGGATAAATATTTACAGAACCTAAACCCTAAAAACCCAGAATTCGATATACGATAATTATGCAAATAAATAATTAATTAATTAGGAAAAAAAGAAGAAGAAAAGAATTGATGACGAACCTGAGAGAAATCTGGAAGGAAATTTGATTTTGATGGAATAATTAAAAGAAAGGTTGATATTATTATGATAAAAATCGTTTTAATACTTAATAATAATAATAATAAAACAGAAGAGGGAGGAGTGGGTTTTGAATAGCAGCAATAAACAGAAGATGGAAACAAAGGGGAAGGAGCGTGTGGTTTTGTTTGATAAAGTTGGCGAGATTTTGTTACAATCTGGGTGGGTGATCAAAGTGCGGACCGGAACCGAAACAAAACCCGAACCTAGAACAACCTGTTAATACCTGGGCTGGGCCATGGGCCATGGGCCTAAATTTTATATAAAACCGGTTTTTGGGCCAGGCCGGCCGGGTTGAGCCTGTGTAAAACCGGCAAACCCGATACGCATTATAAAATTTGATATGGTTTAGGACTTATATTGTTAATAGAGTTTGTTTATATATATATCGGTGTATTAAAACTTTGATTTGGTTTCATGTTCAATGCAAACTATTTTCTTATACATATAGGGGTTGGTTATCGCAAAACAAGTATTAAAGTAAAATAAATAGGATATGATCTTGACCTTTAGATCAAGATAAAATTGATGCACGAAGATTCATAGAGCACAAGTATATATATTGATGCATGAAGATTTTCATGATGCACAATCATTTTCTGTTAAGGAAAAATGATTGTTTTATTTGTTTTACTTTAATACTTGTTTTATTTGAACCATAACCTATATATATATATATATATATATATATATATATATAAAGGGTATTTTGGAAGGAACCCTCTGATCCTGGTACTGCACATGCTAGGAGTGGAACCCCCGTCAATAGGTTTTCACATGTGTGACCTCAAGTTTGAAAGGCAACGGGTACCGATTGATCTATAATCATTTGGTATCAAGAATATATATATATATATATATATATATATCAAAAACTTCACTAAGGTAAAAGAAGAAGGTGTAATAGATGGTCCACTTAACTTTTTATTTGGAATGTGGGCTAGGGTGGGGACTATGGTTGGCTAGAAACCATCAAATGTTCAAGACAGCATATTTGAAGCAGCAGAAGGATCAACAAAAGTCGGATATTCATAGCAACATCAATATAGATGGTCGTGCTTCGATGGAGCTCTACGGAAGACACCAAAAGTAACATCAGTAACTAGTTTACTTTAGCTAGGAATCGTCGAGCTATCTATGAATATAATGAATTCGAATTGGGTTAACTGAAGCTTTACTTAAAAAAAGATACTGAGTTCTAACAATTGTTCAAAAATTGTAAAGTGTATCAACTTTCATACTAAGATTAATGCTGTCATAATAGTCTAAATTCGAGAGGTAAAAAGAACGAGACGCTGTAATAATAACAAACATATTCGATTTGAGTACTAATTGAATAGAGGAGGTGTATTTTATGTTGAATCCTAATTGATCTTAACTTGTGAATCAAGTGACAGATTATATTCTTCCAATACTTCGGCGTAATAATATTTCTGACTAAAAACGTCGCATCTTC
>JAOEHQ010039857.1:0-12409 GCA_025447715.1 Asclepias incarnata | reverse complement strand
CACACTCTAAGAGAGGTATAAGTCGGGATGCGCTAGCTCCCTAAAGAAGGTAGGTACTTAATTGCGTTTATCGCAAACCTCACTTCTACGCTTCTTTGTGTGTTGAAATGGAGCTACCGAGCTCTTTTGTATTTAAAGGCAATAAAAATGATTTTATAAACATATTATGTAATGAAGATATGCATGAATCTTCATACATAACCTTTTGATACACATCAAATTGCTTGACCCATTTAAACTTAATTGCATAGATATATTTCCGCTGCATGCTTTGTGATTTGGTGATAAATAGTTATATAACCCAACAATATGGCACCTCTTACATGGATGTAATCTGATGCCATATAACCATTCAACCTGTTTAATCCCCCATAATACTCACCTTTAACGACTTCAACGAAATTACCATCAGTTTAGCTTCCAACACTTGAACCTATTACAATTAACATATAAACATCATTACAACACATAAATACTTTTCTAATCAACTTGACCCTAATTATGCCTACTAACCTAGCTTGACTTTCAATAATCAATTTATGGTCATATTACAAATTTACAACTAATTGATCATCTCTTTCAAAACCACCCAAATTCCAACTTTTATACTTTTATCATTACAAACTCATCTATTAACCCTAATTTAATCATTTGAAACCATAGAAAACTTCCCTTTTCATAATAATAATTATGAGCATCTTAACTAACTCAATCCTTTAATCCATTTTACTTAATAATCATCCTTTCTAATTACATTAAACAACTAATTAAACATAACCCATAATTTATCTCATCATGAACCATAACCAACCCCCTCATAAATCTCTATAATTTTAAATTAAATAGCATGTATAATAAAAATTATACTTTGGATTAGAATGAAATAACCTAAGTTAATCACCCCCAAATGCTTGAGTTGAACCCTAGATTGTTTTCTTTTTCTTCCTCTTTTCTCTCTTATTGTCTCTCTTTTTCTCTCCCTTCTCTCTCACGATTTCTCTCTCTCTTTTTGTAAAAGGGTGTGGAATGTGTGTGTCTATTTGTATATACGCATTTTATATATGTATCTATAATCTGATTGTGTTTTATTAAGTTAAGGGGTATTTCTAGTTCTTTACTCTTTTAAAATGAACTACTGACTTATCAATTGAACACATAATAATTTTTATACATATTTTATTTAACAACTTATAAAATAATAATATATATAATATTATTATTATCTATACTATCTTATAAAGATTATCTCACCTCTGTTGAAAATTACACAATGCGAAATGACTATTCTACCCTTAATGATTTAATTAATCTTCATTATTTTATTAACTAATTTAAATATCTTCACTTCAAATACCTATAATACCCTTAATGAAATAATTTACAACATAGATTCCTCAACTCCTAAAATAACTACACTACCCCCTTTTACATCAATTACCTTTACAATAATAACCACACCGCTGCCACCACCACTCGTCGCGCCACCACCACTACCAACCACCGTCGCCACCGCCACACCGCCGTCGTATTGCGCGTGTACGATGCTAGTATTATATAGATAATGTTTACAACAAACTAAAGTATGTGACAAACATTTTGAGCACATTGATCGGATTAAAAAAAAAAAAAAAACAAAACCCCAAAGATACAAACTCATGGGCTGGAGCCAATGACCAAGAGACAAGAGAGTGGAACGACCAAAAGAAAAGAGGAGGGAAACCCCTAGGCCTATAAATAGAGGTAATAAAGCTTTCATGTATATCTTTTCTTGAGTTCCTCCCTATTCTCTATCGACTTTTAGATTTTTGATACAAAAGGTTTTCAGATTTTCACACCTTTTTCGATTTTGTTTCCCCCTTATTCCTTTAGATCTAGGATCTAGCAATTGGTGGTGTTGGTGATTCATTATTCTCTGGAGTACAGTCTTACCTTGGGGTTTAAGGTTTTCGAACTTGCATATTTTGCCAATTTCCTGAAGGTCCATCTCTTTCCTTATCTTGTTTTTATTTTTTATTTTTTTATTATTATGATTATTATTATTTTTATTTTTCTTATCATATTGCATATATGTAAATCTTGATTGGAGATTAAATTGTTGTTAATCATGTTTCTTCTCATTTAATTATTTAGATTATAATTGTTTTTGAAACTAATATATTTGGTAATAAAACCCCAATATTGATAATGAGAGTCGATCATGTATGATATGGTAACCTACATTCTAGGGTTTAGGGAAGGTTGATGTATACAATTGTATAGTTTGAAACGTATATATCATGTATGTTCTTGCTTTCCTATGCAAACTTTGAAACCCTATTACAATACAATGAAACATATATTTGGTTTTTAATTGAAGTTTAGATTCATTGGCGCAAAAAGTTATCGTAAAACCTAATATACATTAAAGCAACTAACCACCACAATCATAACACACAAGTGTGTAGGTATGGATGAGATCGGGTCAAAACCCGAACCTGAGCGGTCAAACCCGAAAACCAAAAAATACATATAAAGAAAACCTGGGACCAGATCGGAAGTGGGCTACTTCTGTTGGGATCCTGCTATAAAGCCATTGGTATAAAGCCAAAAATACTAGCTAATCTTGAGCTTGACTCCAACATACTACTTAAAAAAACCATAATTCATGAGATGCAAACAGATGAGACAAAATAGTAATTAAGGACAAAAGTCCTCAACCTAAGTCTAATAATTCAAACATAATAATTCAACAAATGTCTTCATTCAAATATCCATAATAATTCAAACATTTCCAATCAACTAGAAGTAAAAAAGAAAAGGAAAGGAACGCCCACTGCCGTCTTCCACGGGTTTTGGGCCCCAATACCTCGACGGTGTATGGGGGAGGTTAAGATGTAGACAACCTTACCCCTACCAAGGTAGAGAGACTGCTTCCAGGTTCTACCTAAATGGTAGAAAAGGACCTCCGGCCTTTGCATGGGGTGAGGATCGAACATCTGACCTCTGTCTCTAGAGGCTAGAGGCCAGGGTGTTCACAACTGATCCAACCATGCTACTTTAAAACGACACAAATTATATTTTACTATCATGAGTTTAGGTATTATAGTCATATCATGTTTATTTTCTATATAAAAAAGTTAATTGTGCAATATATGATCAATCTGTACATCGTACGGGTATTAATATTAGTATTTTATAAAAACATGTATTTATGTGATTTCTGTAATTAAATATTAAAAAACATTGAACTTGATTAAATATTTCTTATAATAATAAACTATTTTCTCACAACAATTTTAAAGTTGAGTGGCTTGTATTAAAGTTGGGCCTTTTATAGTTTGTGGTATACGGTTGACCACAATATATGATCACAATCCAAAGTGTACTTGGTTTTGTTTCTTCCTTTCCTGCATACATAACGACAAGTTCATGCAAAGACTATATCACTATACAACATTTTAAATGATCAAATTCACCCATTTGGTTGAAGGTGGTTAAACTCGTGAAAGGTTATTTAAGCCTGACTTTGATAATTAGTGATACTGGAAGGATGCCGAACACTCGAAATATAAAAGGAGAGAGGTGCAATAAATGGCCTAGAGTTGGGTGTGTGATAGGATAGTGTGATGGTTGGGTGTGTATATGTTTGATCGGTAAACGATGGCTGCAAGAATTATTAAGACGATTTGAACCCCCTCGATGTTGACCAACGACGTGTGACAATGTGTCGTTGTCGATACATGGGTACGTAGTGTTGTTGGAAAATGGATGACCACCGAACTAAAGACAATGTGAGTGTTATCACTCGAAAGCACGTTGAAGCTAAAAACGACAGTTGCTACGAGATGGAATGGGCAAAAATAGACGATTTAGGAAACAATGTACATAGAAAAGACGTATCAGTCGAACACATTGAAAATGAAAACAACTATTGGTGAGCAAAATTATATAAATTAGGAAACAATGTACCTAGAAAAGACGTATCACACAAAGGGTAAACTTTTAGCAAAAGTTAGTGTATTTTTTAAAACTTGTTTTGGGTAAAAATGATGGTCGATTTTGCTTTGTGAATGCAAAACTACTTTAAAGCTCAAGCAACTCACATGTGAGCCCATGTTGTTCTTTTTTTTTTTAAACATAAAAACAATGATGCTAAATAGAATAATTGAAATTCTACATAACAATATATTACACCATATAAAACTATAAATTTTGTCATTAATTATTGATGTGGAAGAAACCTACCATGTGTCCAAACATATCAAATTTCCAAGTTACATATTTGGCCTTAGGCACATGACTTAATTATGGTGCACCTAACATGTTAGTGAAAATGATAGAAACTATAAAAAGTCTTTCTTCATGGATGCCTTTTGTTTTTTTGTGTTTGAAAAAATTCTTAAAATATGTACTTGAAATTGATACTTATATATTTAGAGATGATTTGTCTATACTTTACTTCAAATTCAATCATAACTAGCTTAATACCCGGTCTCTACTTACAATTCATGAAAGTTGTAATGGAGTTAGTTCATTATTATTAAACTAAAAATAGAATGAAACAAACAGTTAAATTCAACAAAAAAATATTGTAAAAAATCTAAAATTTAAAAAAAACATTTTATCAGTTATGTAACAAAATGGATCAAGAACCATTCCATGGTCCAAATAACACGATACAATGTATTTTTTAAAATAATAATATTATTATATTTCAACATGTCTTATCTATAACTATTAATTATTATTAAAAAAAGCCTAATATATTTATTTCGCGTATTACGCGGAAAAATAATCTAGTAAATATATATATATAATAACATTGTTTTAATCTAAATATCCTCAAGATTTAAAATAAAATAAAAGAGACAAAAGGTGCAAACTATGGAACTGAAATGATAATATTCGTTGGATGTTAGTATGTAGTAGGAAGTAAAGGGAACGAAAATGAACTTTTCGGTATTTTTTTTCCTTTTTTTCCATATTATCTAGTTGTAAAGAATGGAGGATAAAGCCTAACAAGTTTAATAATTGTAGGCTCACTTTTGTTAGAAAGTCTTACAATTTACTCCTTTTCTAAATTCTCATTTTTATGATAACTTAGAGACAAACTTATAAAGAACTAGTAGAACATGCAATCATCAAACATATTCGCTAGCTAAGGAATTTTCGAAAACAAAAATATAGTAATTCTTTTTGCTCTTAATTTCTTATTCTAGTGAAAACCAGTGAACACGAATTTTCTAAAGTTCGTAATTAACTAGACTTTAGACCCATATATAAACACGGGTAGATTAAAATATCTATATTTACTATTTTAAATAGTTTATGTATAATGCTATTTTTGGTCTGTAAATTCATCAAAATGATAAGTTAACGTATTATTTTCTTAAATTTATCTCTCGTTTACATATAAATAATGAAAATATAATACGGGCATAATAGTTTCAAAATCTTGTATATACTTATAGTTTTTTTTTTTTCTAACTTAAGTTTTGAAACCTTTTTAATTTTGTTTTTTATGTTTGACTTTATTTGAAAGCTTAATTTTGTTTTAAATGTACACTGTGCTTCGATTAATTTTTAAAAATTATGAAAGAAAAAATAGTTATTAATAAGATGTTAGAGATTTTTTAAATAAATGGTAAAAATTTAAAATATATTTATTAAATATAGATATAATAATAGTATTAACAAAATTGCATGTAAATCTATTTCTGGTGGAAGGATTTAAATTAATTTGGATTGAGAATCGTTTTTTTTCCAAATCAAGACCTTATATTTTTTATATTTTAATTACATTTACAAGTCCGTAAATGTAGATATAATTATAGTTAGAAATACATGTAAATCTATTTTCGACAGAAGGATTTTATTAACTTAATTAGAAATTTTAAATTTAATTGCAAATAAATAAATAAATTAAAGACATAAGCAAAGTTCAATTTGAGGAAATAATAAGTCATTAGGACAACCTTTTTTGGTATATATAGTAAGATAAGATAATGATTTTTTTTTAATTTTATAATTATTTTATTTATATCCTGAAACATGATGTTAGAATAGTTAATAGAATTTGTTTTCGCTCTCCTAAAAAAAAATGTTTTCAACAAAAAAACCAAGTGTTGCACGTATAAATTTATTCTTTTTATTACTTATACTTGAAGTCTTGGATAGTAAAATGCATAAATCAATTTGTCACTCAACATAGCTATTATGGTATGTTTATCTTTTATATTCTTGCCATAATTTGTAATTCTTTTATACCTGAATAATAAAATTAGTTTTTGAAATTTACATGGATTTTAAAAACTGTTTACAAAACCTTGTAATTTGGTATTTACTTGTTAGCAATTAAGTGTTTTGGGACTAACATGATATGTGGCTCAAGCAAAAGATTAAAACATGATATGTTGCTCAAAAGTTTAAAAAGTGGTAAAAAAGAAAAAAAAGGATTTTTCATATTAAAAAAGGTTAACATGAGTCTTAATAGAAGATGTCCCTCCTAGGACACGGAGCACTCATGTATTCTTTACAACCAAAACAACTTGGGGGTTCACTTGGGTGGAAGGAGAGATGCCATGTGCTCCATTAGAACTTATAGTTCACGCTTTATTGGTATTCTTATCAAGATTAAAAACTATATCGAAAAATTGATTTTCAATAAGAGTATATTCAGTTGTCATTAGAGTAACAGGTGTCCATGAATTCAAATCCGCTTTTCCTTTGAAATAGACTTGGGAGTGAGATAAGTATGTAATCAAGTTGTTTCACTAGAAGAATGTTCTTTAGTAGAGTATGAGTTTTCGGCGCCAAATTTGATATGGTTTTGAAATGAAAGAGATAATCTAAACGAAAAACAAAAGATGATTTGTTTCATGTTTGTGTTAAGGCCTCTTCCTATTATGACGTCGTCTTCACCCTATCTTGACTGCTACATTAGCTTTTTCTCTCCAAGACACACCCAAGAACATCCCCTCCTTAATATAACCTCATTTTCACCTTATACTCAATTAAAAAGTTATAAACTCACACACGCATACACTCTGTCTTCTCATCCCCAAATATAAAACAAATAATCTCATACACACATTAATAACTTTGGCCCCACACAACCCGTCGAAACATTTCCAAATTTTAACAAGAGAAGACGACGACGAGCACTTGACGGGCTCGTGCCTATCCTGACAAACACGATGACCAAACGACGAGCTCACGACAACTTGATAGGGACCGGCCTAATGAACATATTGATGTTGGTGAGTTTGTTGACAACATTGTGAGCGATGTTAAGAGCTCCCACGATATTATTTCTTGTCCCCAAGATGGTACCTTTCATAATAACCTTCTGATTGGGGAACTACAAGGCCAACACATACATATCATTTTCTCAATTTAAACATGACCAAAAGCATGAAATTTCAAAATATATCCATTTTGTCCGTATTCTGGATTAGCAGAATTATTAGTTTTATTATGCCCATTAATTTCCATTATTAATAGTCCCTCTATAATAACATATTATATATAATGAGGCTGTACATTGAAGCAAAGAAAATGGAATGAGACACGTTGATAATCATTTGAAATCGTTAATTAGAGTTAAATGTCTTAACCGGATGAAGAAGAATAAATATTAGAGGGTTGGCATCCCTTAATTTGCCAACCATTCACCATTCACTCCCAACCAATCCCCTTACGCCACTTCAGCTACTCCATTCACCCACCATTCACTACAATTTTCATTGGCAACACTCCATTCACCCACCACTCATTACAATTTTCATTTTATTTAAAAACTAAAATTCCATTAAAACTTAAACATTATATAATATTTCTAAAAACATTACATAATAATACTTAAAACTTAAAACACATAAAAATTCTACAAACCACACGGCCAACCCCATTTCTCGCATATCTCGCGTTTCTTGTTGATGATAAATTCTCTAAATATCGGGTCGGAGATATTCTCATGTGGATCCGCAACGAACCGCATATCACGGTTCATGTTCTCGCCCTCAAGAAACTTGAAATATTCTTCATCCTTTTTCGCTTGAACCTCCATTCGCGCCTTCAATATAGTCGACTTATCAACCGTGTAGTTTGAAATATTCTCATGCATCGAAATTCGGCTTGAAGACTCGTCTATCACCTTTTTTTCCCCCTTGGATTGGCGGGGTGGAGCAGGGTCTTCGTTAAGACACGGTAAAGGAACGTTGAACGCTTGGTCTTCGCTTTGTGGAGTTGGAGTTGAAGTTGGAGTTGGAGTTGGAACTGGAGTTGTACTTGACTCGGATGATTTTCTTTTTTTGGTCGACCCACTCGACTCTGGTTGACCAATCACGGGTTGTTCGAGCCACTTTGGTTGATCTCTCAAAATGTTCCACGCTTTAAAATGTATAAACGGTTTATTGTATTGGTGTTCAAAATCTTCTGTGGCATTCTCTTGGATATTTAGCTCGTTACACCCACTTTGGTTTATACGTACCTACATATATATATAAAAAACCGCACCTATATTATGTATATTTATATAACAGTATATATAACAGTTTATATATATAAAAAAAACCGCACCTATATATATATATAAAACCGCACCTATAGATATATATATATTTTTTTCCATTAAAATGACCGCGTTTTGATTTTGCGGCTTGTTTGTTTGGTCGAGGATCCATTTTTGGTAATGTGTTTGAAGTTGTTTGATGTGTGTATAAATTGTATATTTGCTAAAACTTGAACACATACAACATATATCATATATAATTTGTGGCTTTTCCGATCATATAACATTCTGCATTTTTAATAGCAAAGTGGTTCTTCCTAGTAAAGTACGGAGTAATATAACTCTCATGACTTTTTTTTTTTTTTTTTTTTTGCCTTCTCTTAAATAAATGCATATATTTCTTGGAAGTGATAACCATACTATACAATCCACATATTTAAAAAGAGTCCTCACACTTTAGTCACTAACACATATATTCTATTTGCCAGAAAATGGATTGGAATCAGTCGCAAGGTCCGGGACTGCTACATTTAAGTCAAAATGACTTGCCATTTCTGGGACAGTCAATACCAATACATTTACCAATTTGTTTACATGTATTAGATAAAGACTTCCTTGCAACTATTGGGCCATAAGTTAAATCCTTGTAGTGACTGCTATATAGTTTGTTAGTTTGATCGCTTCACCAAGGAAAACAAAAGTATCCTTGGCCAATATACCTAATTATAACTATCTATACCAAAATCATACAGCACATGAGTATATTCAATACGACTAGTATTGATATATGTAGTCCAAAAAAATTTAAAAGAATACACAATTCATATTGCATATATATGTGTGGGTGTGGACACACTTCAAGCCCACTTGGCTAGGAGAGACATCACACCGGCACCAAGTAGAAGGGAAACATTCTAAACAACAATTAAGGATTTTGTTGTTTTGCATCCTTGGATTCTTAAAATCTGGTGAAAGAAAGTCCACAAGTGCCATATAAATCAAAATTCCAGAGGATGCAGCATTTAACACGCCTTGAACAATAAGGGAGGTAGGACTGTTTTCTTGGTACGTGTTGCTTACCGGTATTCCAATCACAATCCCGCTCGAAGTTGTTAAGGCAAAAAACGCTCCCATGAGCATAACAGCCAGTGAATTGATGTCAGCTTACAACGATTTCATGTAGTTAGGTTTAATTCTAGGAGTGTCACTTAATATACGGTTCTTAATACATAGAAAATATTATTTCTTAACCCGAGTTAAAATGACATACGTACACTACTAAAGATTTCAAGTGCACTTGATTCCAAATATTATACGAGTAGTATTATTGCTAACTAATCAAAGAAACCCAATACCTGAAAGATGCATTCACTGAGACCCAGTCCTTCAAGGAATTGATGGAACGACAATGCAACAATGAGTGGTTTTATGGTTTTCGGGCTTTTAGAAGCACCCAAAGACAGCCCTATAATCACGGAATGAACGATGATTCCCATCTCTAATACCTAATATGAGGCATAACAACATTTTAAACTACTACTCATGATAAAAGTTGCATATGTACAGGCTAGGAAATTGATATCCCGACTGTGACATAAAACTTGTTGACCAAGCCTGTGGGAACCATACTTCCTGTTTCTCATTGAATTCGACTCAATGAACAAATTGTGATTAACCATTTGATGTTGGTAATATAACACAGAATATACGCAGTAGATATAGAATGAGATATACAAGGACATATATATATGGAAGAGTTATAATATGAATAGAATAGATTGAATGGATAAACTTTGTTTTACAATCGTGATACATATATACTAATCCAACAGGTATATCTCAATGGTTGTGTCGGTTTACATGTAACCGCCTAACAAACCATTGTGTCGTTTAATACTATAACTAGCTACATTGGGTTTTCTATTTTATTAACTTACAAGGCTTGTTGGCCTACGGCCCAAGCCAGAAACCCATGACCCATAACATAAACTAAATACATTAATTATCCATGTTGACATTACGGTCCAACATCACCCCCCTAATGTCAACGGGATCTTGTCTTCTGATTGCAGCCTTCTTCATATGATGATGATGAAATCATCATCACTTGCATTGCTCCCATTGACTTGAAGTTGCTGTCCATCTTTGCTATTTACTTGAGTAGCCATTGATGTACTTGTATGTGCAGATTTGGCTTCCAAATTGTCTTTCACATTCTGCACTTCTCTTGGCATTGAATTACCTTCTTTGTAGAGCATTTCCTTATGCCTAATGCTATCATCCCTTGTTGTCTTAAGGCTCTCACAGCCTCCATGGTTGTTTACAAACTCAGTTTTCTTCCCGACATCTATCTTGGCATTCTCATTGCCTCCATCAACACTCTTGGTTGGCATTACATCAGATGGTCCCTCACTGGACCAGGGTCGGTTTGCTGTGTTGTAGTAACAATCTACCATGTCTAGTGTTTTCTTATAACACTCTTTCAAATCCTCTTCATAATTTTCAGAAAATCTAAGTATGATAGCAACATACTTCCATTTGTTTACAATTAAAACATTAAGGTATCCTCCCATGCTATCAATGAACTTATACAAATCAAGTAACTCTAATTCCATATCACC
This sequence comes from Asclepias incarnata, assembly GCA_025447715.1. NCBI lineage: Eukaryota > Viridiplantae > Streptophyta > Magnoliopsida > Gentianales > Apocynaceae > Asclepias > Asclepias incarnata. The sequence continues at coordinate 1,297 of JAOEHQ010039857.1, read as the reverse complement.
AATGATTGGTGGTATGGGATCCAAACTATCCCTTCCCAAGTATACCAAGTAAAACCATTTTATAATATCATTAAACTTTCTTCTATACAAGTTCCAATTCTTGAAGACTACATTCTCCTATTTGACCAAATTCAAGAAGGAAAGAAACCTGTTGAAAGAGTTCACTTTAGTGGCATAAAGTCTTCCATCTTTGTCTACATAATCTTCTTCATTAAAATCTTCTTTTCCACTTTTGTCCCATTCGAAATTTTCTGTGTTGTTTGCTTGGGAGTATTCTTCTTTGGGGTCTAATGAATCGAAGTAAGTCTCAAGATACTCATCTTGTTGCTTCCTTGTCTCGTTTTCTGCCTTCTTTAAGTCACAACCTTCCCATTTGTCAAACTTGTATGCTATCTCACATGTATTTCATTTATGAGCAATACGTATCCTTGTGCCTTCAATTGATCAAAGCTTAACACATATTCAGAGTTGTTTCAGGGGTGTACATGACACAGGGAATTACCAAGTCTTTCTCTCTTGTTTTGACGGATGCTTCTCCAATTCCATGTGCAAACATGAATTTGTCTTCGTGTTGTATTCCAAGTATGCCAAAAGATGGCTTCATTCTGATGAACAGATTCTTATTGGGACACATATGATGTTTGTAAGTGCGACTAATGTACCAAATGTTATCCCAATTTCCATGATCTGTTCCATCTATTATATGATCGGTTTGAACATGGGCAGTTTTGGAGTATTTAGGAATATACTCGGCACTTTCTGGTTCTTGCATAATCTGAATTGTGTTAATGTTGCTGTCTTTCACAGTGTTATTGTCGACACGGATTTCTCTCTTTTTTTTTTTCACTTCTGGACACATTCTTACAACATGTCCCTTCTTCTTTCAACGATAGCAGCGTGCATCTTTCTTTTTTGTCTCCATGACATGAGGTTTTGATGCTGTGATCTTCTCTGAATTATTATACACTTCTATCTCTTTTAGTTTGGACTTCAAGATATCTTTGCACTCTTCAGAGATCCGCTTTACTTGCTTTCTCCATGGCAGTGAATCAGTGATGAAACATCTTGGATTCAGTGGATTGACATATCCAAGTCTTGATTGCCTTGCCTGCCTTTGAACCGAAGTTTCCCGTGTTTGAGCCTTGCGCTCTGATACCAATGTTGACCAAGCCTGTGGGAACCATACTTCCTGTTTTTCATTGAATTCGACTCAATGAACCAATTGTGATTAACCATTTGATGTTGGTAATATAACACAGAATATACGCAGTAGATATAGAATGAGATATACAAGGAC
>JAOEHQ010039846.1:0-12414 GCA_025447715.1 Asclepias incarnata | reverse complement strand
CCCCCCCCCCCCCCCCCCCCCCCCCCCCCTTTGCTTTATATAATAGTTTAGATATAGATAACTTAGACAAATTTATAAACAAATTTAAATTTCGGGTCATACACATATCATTCATCATTTATCTTTAGAAGCATCTAAATTTATATGCTACTAGAGGCATATAGGTTATATTCTCATTTTTATTTATTAAGAAGTCCGATCCATTTTCTTACTATTGGTATTATCATTAGTATTATTTTATTATAAAAAGGTTCTCATTATTATTTATTTATATTTAAATTATATACGGAGTAATAGGTTATATAAATTTATAAAATTTACTATTTTATATAACAAATTTGTAAATTTTTTTTTTTATGCTTTTAATCTATTTACATAAGTTTTTTATATAAAAGAAATTCAATTCGAGTACCCAAGTCTGATCCAAGTTCCCCTCGCCGAGCCAATCCCAAAGTCACGGTTCCCACTAACCTTAAAAGCAATAGCTAAGATTGCATATACAAACATCAATAGTTAACAACAACCCCATATTGAATAACTAAGAAACCAACGGATCCATCTTCCTCAGGAAACTTCAAAGACATGATGATTCGCCGATAAGAAAAATGAATTAGAAATGAAATTTTTTAAAAGATAAAATACCAAAACAGAACTTGAATTAATTTATGGAAGTCCATACGATTAAACAAAAAATAGGTATATATTTTTACACATTCCTTCTATGAAGTTATTCGAATTCAGATGGAGTAATTAACAAAGGAGCAAAAACACACGGCTAAAAGGTTGACAGCGACTGACGTCCGTAATAGTTGTATAAGAGATGGAGTTTAGTGATATTGTAATATAAAGTTGATTTTTTATTTAAATTTTTTCAAAATTTATTGTTATATTAACTTTTTAATTTATAGTCTTATATAAAATTTATGTTTTAGTTAATTTGAATTTGTTTTTGAATAATTGATTTTGCATTAAATGTTATTAGAGTATTAAATATTTAAAAACTCAAAAGTTAAAACACCATTCAAATACTTTATAATAAAAGTTAAAACACCAATTTAAAAAACCAAACATAAAAAGCGTATTAGTTTACATTGGATTAGCTATCGACAAGACAAATATATTACCCATAGTTGGCGAGTTTTCGAGTCAAATGTATGCAACATAATCGGCTTATCCTGATGCCCTCCTCAAAAATGTCTACAGAAAAATTTGAATTTGAAACATGTAACGACACGAGGTGGAGGTGGTACAGGCTAACAAAAACAAAACTCACAAAAATGACGGAGTGTGAGCATGTTACAAAAAAAAAGCTTAGTTGGATGCTGACATAAAATTCCAAATTATCATATTACTATTTCTAAACTATTTCGAAACAAAATATATCTTTTTTATTAAGAGTGTCGAATCATAACAATATATTATACCCATTAATAACCACTACAAAAAAAATCGACATTAGCACACAAGGATGTAATACAAAGCCATCCAAATTTTAGTAATTTTTCATGTTCAATTTTGCCAAAGTCATTCACAAACTAGAAAAAGGGTCTGTATAAAATGGTCAACTGCCCAAAGAAGTCTTCGCTGCGAGGTGTGTGAGAGCCCGTTTATGGTAAACAACACGTAGCTTTTTATACTTCTGAACGAACGTCGTAAGATCAATTTCTTTTTCAAGAAGCTGCTCATGGAGCTTTTCAGATTCCTCATCCGTTTTACTCATAGACTCTGAAACATATGAAGAAAATATAAAATAAAAATTAGAAGGGGCGATTACATCCTATTAACTTATAAATAGGTCAATCTGGGTTAACTTTAACGCCCAATGTGTATTTTAACCAATTTAGTAAGCAATGGGACTAAATCAATTTGACATGTTTATCTTAAAATTATTCAAAGCGTATCATGAGCAATACGCTAGAGTGAGATTGAAATTCAATTATCTTAAGATTTATTAAACCCAAGCTGCAATTTTTGCAATCTCGACTTGAAAAAACAGTAAGAAATTCTTTTTCTAGAGTGGAATCCTTAAAGGAGGTCTATGGGATCATATAGATTTGGTACAGTATAACCTGAAATAGAGGTTCCAAATTTATATATGAAGCTTGTCGATCGCCCACTGAACATGTTAACCGACATCTTAGATGATAACTTCAACCTATTTACTTATTAATAGGTCGATCTGGGTTATGCTTGATTTCTAATGTGTCAGCCGGCCAGCCGGGTAATAAAATTTGCTAAAAAGGAAATTTATATTTGGAGAAAGACCAGGACAATGAAGGGTTCTATGCAAACCCTTTGAACCTGTTCTATGTTTTAAAACATAACAAAAAAATTACCCGCTTTGACCTGAGTCTATTTATACCAGCTACAATCCGCCCAACCCGTCCACTTGCTACCGCTATAGACAGATAAAAAAAACTTCGTCCCTTTAATCTTGTGTCTTCAAGAATGAGCATACATTACCTTGTAACTTGTGTAGCAAGGAACCTGGAGAGTAACATTTAAGGAGTTCAGCTTTTCTCTTGGTAAGATCATTTAGCTTTTCTTGAGCAGATGCTAGCTCACTCGTTCTAATGATCATGCACTGTACCATAAGAAAACAGCAAAAAGATTGAGCCTTTTAATACTAAGATGACACTTGTATACTAATATTATAGCGATCACCAATGTTACCATCAATCTCTTTCTATAAAATTTTAAGTTGGAATGTGCTATTCTATAATAATATTAGTTTGATGGTGGTGGTTGCTACAGGTTTATGCTACCTGAAAACCTCACCTGGTTCCTCAACTCTGTTATCTGGGGTTCTTTTTCCAGGTTTTCTCCTGCAAGACAAACACATCATAGAAACTCGTAAACTTTACTTTCTCTGTCCCATGAAACAGTTCTTTTTTTCTCAATTGGATGGATAATCATACATATAAACAAAGAACCAGATTTAAAGGAACCAAAAAATCACATACGGTTCAGCATATATATTCTATATCCACGGTTGTGCAGATCCTTATTATCTCTCCTCCCTTATAAAGCATTTAACACTCCTTTTCTAACCACGCAAGTATAGTTTGGAACTATTTACAAAGTATTATTAAATATCAAATTTCTGATAACCAAAAATTGAATGATACATTAAAAACATAATTGATCCATATGAAAAGTATTCGGTCTGCATAGCATGGATATCTTGGCATTATCCTTGATAAACTAGGTAGTACATATGAGGGTACACCAAAAGCCAACACCATTAATAAGCAAAAGATGTTCAAACAAAGAAGTACAGCAGGACAAATGGACAATTCCTGTTCTTGACTGGCAATAATAGGCATTTGTAACCATTTGTTACTAATGAGTTTTATGTTTCAAGTCATAGCCTCATTTAAAATCACAATTTCTTTTATGGTAAAAGTGAGAATACTTATTTGACCACCATTGACATAAAGATCATTAAATGATTAAGTCGACAATATTCCCCTATTTTGCCAAGTATAAAAGATTGTTTAAGACATTCGGCCAATAATATAAAAAAACTGGTGCCTGATCAAATGTTCATACGAAGAAGTAGAAGAATTATACTATATCTGGCAAAATGGCGGGTCGCCACGCCTTCGAGTTAAAACCAAATTGTTTTTAGTACAGCTGAAACAAGCCGGATTGGGCTACAAATACTCATTAGCCCACTTCTGAATTTTTAAACCTAATGCATAATCCTTATTGTAACATTAAAACTATAACCACAATGATTAAAAAATTTGAATAGAGATAGTTAGAAGATTGTAATATTGTGTGTACTAAAATCAGACTTTGGGCGACTTTCAACCTTATTGAGATAAGCGAAAGAACCAGCTCGTTCATAAGTGAATGGTCGAAATTGCCACCTCTTGTAAACAAAACTAACTTGGCAGTATTTTTCTTCAATCATTTTTACATTTCACAGGTAAGATAAAGTAACGAAAGAACCGGCTCACTCATAAGCGAATGGTTGAAATTGCCACCTCTTATTATTACAACTAACTTCGACTATTATTTTTAAATCCAACATTTTGACATTTCACTGGTAAGACAAAGCAATGGTACATGTACAACTTTGATCAAAGTCTAAACATTGAGTAACAAACTTACTAGCAAGCTGCACGGTTTCATTTCGGAGCTCATCTCTTACCTGAAAAAAAGAATAATAATAATAAAATATATGGATAAAAGCAATTCGAGTATCAAATTAAGATGTCACCAACTGTAACAATAAGTTTAATGCTTACATTGTTCTGAGTTCTCACGGGGTCAATTGAAAGTAGAAATTGTTGATAAGCCACTGGGTCAGATAGCTTCCGTAACTCATCAACACTACATCAATCATCGAATACAAAATACAATAAAGCCATTGACAGACAACAAAACAACTGCACCCAATCCTGACATAAGCGGGGTACGGGGAATAAAGCCATTGACAGAAACAACACAAATAATTAAATTAGCAAAAAGAGAGAGAGAGAGCATTACGTTGGTAGAAACACACAATAACAGAGCTGAAATCTTAAAAAGGTGGAACCAAAAGCATAATGACTAAATTTGTAAGTGTGTAACACAATATTTCAACATCCAAAGCTTCATCCAAGCCAATTTTCACATACATTTGAATATTGACCATGCTTCTCTTTTATAAAACAGAAAACTAGAGATAAAATATACAATGCTATAATGAAGGACATCAGTGCTAAAACGCTTATAATTTCCAACCAAAACATCAACGCTATTGTTTCCCAACCATAATGATCTTCAAAACGAAGAAAATATAAAATACAGAAGGAACCAAACAATCAACGTGTATAAACCTGATGAAAGAAAAGCTACCTTTTGTCCTTTAGATAACCAATAATGCCAGCAGCCTCTGTGGGAGAAACTTGAGGCCGGTCCCCAACCCGTGGCGAATACGCATTAGAGTTGGTTCTACTAGGAGTACCAGGGCGGGACGAACTGGGTGAGCTACCAACTGGAGGAGGAGGATGCCATGAATTCGTTGTAATTTCTTGTGGCCTTTGATCAACTGGTTGTTCTTGTGAACCCCTGAAAGTTAACAACAGTTATTTCTTTAATCTTTACATACACGAAATCACCATCAAGATTAAACAACCCCTCGTTTCACTTTTCACATACCGAAACTACACAAAACACACGATTAGATACTTATAAATCAAAATTTATGTGCAGCACTAATCATATATATATATACTCAATATAAATGTCTACTGAACAAAACTACATAGTTTAAGAAATGCACAACTAATAATGCATTTTTTTCCTCTAAGAAAATACACTTTTTTTTTCTAAAAAAAAAATAATAATATTCACAACTTAGAATAATAAATAAATATAATCAATATAGAAATACTAAAATAACACAAAACTAAATTACAAATAAATATAAAAAAGAAAATATATATACATATACATATATAGATATAGATATACCTTTTATCATTTGCTTGAAAGAATAGCAGATGAAGATAAGAAGAAAAAGAGGGAAGAATAGCAGATGACGATGATGAAGAATCTGTGAGTGCAGAGGAAGGAGTGGAGTAGAAAATGAATGAATATAAGGTGAGAGAGTAGAAGAAGCCATGTGCCTTCAAAAAAAAAAAAAAAAAGCTACAGTATCTTTACTCTCAGATCCACTGTAGAAGAAGCCAATGTGCCTTGTTTATATTATAATGTTAAACATTTTAATAACTAATTAAACTCCTTTCAAGAGTTTTACTACACTGCAAAGATGTACTGTATATTTACTCTTAGTTATTTTCAATATAAATAAAGAACTTTGGATGTAATAAATAAAAGAATGCTAAGAAAACCCCTTCAAAAAGAAATAAGGAAAATCTTTTAAAAAAAAAAAAGAAGAGAAGAAAGAAAACCATAGTGGCTACCACTCCAACCTAAATGAAGTTGTAGTGAAATTTTTTTTGGGAAAATAAAAGAACATGATCCGAACATCATCATTATCCCAACCGAGTTCTTTGAATTTTGAAATGCTATTGATAACAATGCAAGAAAAATAAACTATTAGTCAAAAGTAGGATTCAAATATGCATAAAACACATAATGCTTGGCACCCTAACCACACCACCAACTCACCCTTTTGTTATGGAAGATTATACTAGTATCATAGCTTTTAATAAATCATAGCTTTTAATAAAGTTATCACATTTACGTATCATTTATTTGTACAATCTGCTGTAGTACTTGCAAATTATGGTAAATTAATAAAAAATGATGGTATAGAAGCTTATGCCTCTTGGGGAAAAGTCCAGGATTCAATTCTTAAAATAAGTGTATTTAAAAATGCTTAGGGTAGTTTAAAAATAGAAATAAAAATGATGCAACAATTAGCTGTTCAAATTAAAATTTTTTGCTCTACCATATATATTAAAAATGGACAATATGTGGACCAATTAAAGAAGGGTACTATTCACCCAATTTACTTTAAGTAAATTATATAATGTGGTTATTTAATGTAAAGAATTTAAAAATGGTTAACGTTCAATGTAAATATGAATGAAAATTCGTTAAATTTCAAATTGGTTTCCAAATTGTTTCAAGATGCTATTATTAACTAATATTTCATAGCACATTTCATGTCTCTCATCTTAGAAAATATATCGTGGATGACGCTATGTATGTACTTTTGGATAAAATCCAAGTAGATGGTAAATTGAACTACATTGAAGAACCGATAGCCATTGTCGAGGAACAATTGAAAAGAATTTAGACTTATATATACCGTGAGGTCTTACAAAGTGCAATGGAAGCATACAAAGAATTCCAAATTCACCTGGAACCCAAGAGATATGTGCTTATCCAAATACACCTTCATTTGCATATGGTTTGGATCATGAGGTCGTGATCCGGTTTTAGTGAGAGAGAGTTGTAACGCCCCGCTTTTTAAATGGTAAATTGTTGGTTCCCAAATTTGCACAACTTATAGTTAAACAGAAAGTAAATAACAGAAAGCAAAGAACACAAACTAGTTGTGGAGTCTAGACTAACCAAAGACTCAATTGTTTTTACACATACACTTAGTAAAATGTAAAACAATAGAAAATACACTTGGTAATTTTCTTGGACCAACCAACAAGAGGAATGTCTCTTCACCAAGTGTTGCCTTTTATACTACAGGAGAGGCAACGATCTTCGATGCATGGATGTTGATGTGAAAGAGGTTGTCAACCATCCATTGGTGGAGTACATTGGCAATTAATGCTTTTAAATTGTCTTCTTGATGTTTTCCCATTTCGGGTGTAAGAGAAACCAGTGAATAGACTTACACATTCTTATATTATTCCCAAAGAGGATAGAGCATATCATATGATCTGTTTCTTGTCAGTTATGTGACCCATTGGGATCAGGTTTTCTCTTTCACTTTCTCGCCCATATTTGACTTACAAATCGCGGATAAGGTTGACACATCATCTTCTGAAATGGCATGCTGATAACTCGTTGAGAACATACTTCAGGCGACCAGGTCTTTGTCAGCAAATCTTGGTCCTAACAATCTCCCCTTATTCGCTGAGGATGACTTGTTGGACAGTTGTCTTGAACACACAAGAATTGAAGACATAATTTTAAGTAGTTGCTGATGTATATATCACTTAGATAAATTTTACAAAAGATAGAAAACTAGCAAACTATGTGTACATATTGCCTATCTAATCCCAAACAGATTCCTGCTTTGCTTGGATGTAGACTGGATCATTTCTTCTTTCAGGCTTCATCGGCTCTTGATAAAAAAGAGTGATGATTCTTTGATCATTAGTTTTCAGTATGCATCCTTTACGAAGATCCCACAAAAATTTGGTAGAGGCCTTGCTGATGTCGGCAATTCTCAAGAAGAGATGATGGCCATGTACGTTGGTAAAGAAGACTCCTTGATTCCAATCATCGAACATGCCATCAATAAAGGTACTTGAAGGTAAGGAAAGGTTTAGAGCTGCATCACCCTCAATTGGTGGCATTGTAGTAGAGAAGAAGAATGCATTGGAGGGTGCTAATCTTTTTGCTGGCAGTCTTGGTGGTGGAGGAGGATTTCTCTGAGTACTAAACAGCGAATCTTGGACTTTGTACTTCCTCTCAACTCTTTTGACCTTTTTCAGCCGCTCTTTACATATCTCGATGAGTTGTTGATAGCTGGAAGCTTTCCTGTCCTTGATCAGCTTGTAGACCTCAATCCACTCAGTGGGACCAAGACTTGTACCAATGATTCCATCAATCCTTAGCACTCTTCCCACATTCCTTCTTTCTAGTTGAACATTTTTGGCAGTGCCATGTTGAGCTTTGAAGCCTTTAATAGAGACAATTTCTTCTGGTCTCTTTCTGAGCATCCTAGTGCTTAGGAAACGTCTTTTGGCAACTGCGTATTCTTCATTGAATTGCGTTTTCCTAGCATAGTAATCTTGTGTCTTTTTCTTCAAAGCATCTATCTCGCTATTCTGCTTCGCTATTAACAGCTCTTCAGCATCAGCATGTTGCATCTCTTCTCTAGCCACAACTTCACTAATAAACTTTAAGGATTGGGCTTCCTCTTGCTGCTTTCTTTTTATGTCTTTTTGAATCGCTATTTCAGTAGGAGTCATCCCTGTGGCAGCAGTCTCTAAAACCTCAAACAATCTAGCGGTAGATGCTGGTGAGGTGACCTTCTTCTTTCTTGGGGTTGTTGCTGATGTATGAGCCTTTACACCATCAGCCAAGAAGCTCTTTATTTCCCGTTGTCTGTCCCTCACCCTTTTTTTAGCTTGTGCCTTTTTAACAAGTCTTTCTTGGGTTAGCTAGATAACAGTGGGCTGAACTCCTTTCTTCCTCTTGGTAGGAGCTTTGCCCTTGTTAGCTTTAAGTTTGGACACTTGCTCTTTTAGCCCTTTCTTCTCGAACTCAGCAATGATGGTTTTAGGGGATTTAACTTTTGTTGACTCAACAATTTATAGCACAGACTCCCCCTCAACACATGCTGGTACCTCCTCAGCTTCATCCACTACACCAACACCCTTGTGCTCCCCCTCAACACTTGCTCCTTTATCAGATTGAGTCACTTCACCAGCACCATTTTGTGGTTGCTCATCATTGTCATCACCATCATCCTTGTCATCATTCTTGTCAGAAACACCATCAGCACCACCCTTGGGATCCTCTTTGTCATCACTTTCTCCCTTGGAAATAGGGAAGGACTTCGCTGCTTCAACTTTACTAACCTTAAGGAGACCCAAGATTTCAGACAGCATCCCCTTTATTTCACCAACATCCTTTTCAAGGGCTTCTTGCCTGCTGATAGATGCATGAATAATACTTCCATCAACGGTAGCTAGAGGGACTTCGGCAGAAGATTGATGAGGTGGTGGGGTGGTGATTTTGGCAATTTCAGAAGTGAGAGTCTTGTTTGAGAATTCTGGAGAGTGCTGAGATGGCGAGTGAATTAACCTAAATGAGCAGTGACAAGATAGTTGGACTGCTGAAGGGCAGCGATTGCAGAAGTGAGCTCAGATTGCCTCTTAACAGGCTTGGCTTTGAGAAGATCAGCGATGATTCCAACCTTCGTAGCAAGTTGATACTGAGAAAGGGAGATGTGAGATACGTGCTTGGAAAGAAGGGTGTGGTTCTACTTCGTGAGTTGGCGGTTTTTGAAGTGGGTAAGAGAGATACCATTTGCTACTTCGAGGACATTGCTGACTTGCTTTTCAATGTTCGAAGTCATGTCCCCGATAGCCATCCCAACTTTATAGAAATCCTTATGGACTTCCTCAATGTGATCAATCATCCAAGCATGCAAGACCCCATGTCTGTTGATGTTGTCTTGAAGCACTCTAGCCCTGGTCACAATCTCATCCAATTGTCTAACATCGACATAGTCAAGACCAGGGACCTCAACCCAGTGAATGCTCTTCTATCCTTTTTAGCAATTATCCTCTTAAGATGTCGAAGGCAAACTGGGTATGAGTCAGCAATGGGGAGCTTCCAGAAGTCGTCATGATGGAATGGAGGAATTTCCATCAGGATCTCTTCCTCAGAACTCGAGTAAGCGAAGTCAGAACCATTTGCCTCATGAGAAGAAGGAGAGGGTTTGAAGAAGTGCATTGGTTCATGTACTGGGGAAGGTTGGTGATGTGGATGTGAAGGTGAAAATATTGGTGGTGGTGGCATAGGTGGAAATGAATCAGTGGGAGATGTAGGGAGCACATTTGGTGCTTCATAAATTGTAGCCAGCTCCCAAGCATCTTTGCTGGTGACTTCATCTTCCACCAGTTCCACATTCTCATCAAGAGTAAACATATCATCATCACCAATGGCACTAATAGTACTTCCAGCCTCTTCCTCTACATTCAAACCAACATCCTCATCCATTACATTAGTAGTGGCAGCAGCAGCAGCACAAACTTGTTCGCTGACCTGTTCAACAGAGAACTATTTTCCAACATCATCCTGAGAAGACTGATTTGGAATATTAGAAGAGATGGGTTTATGGGAAAGGGGTGCCTCTAGCTTAGTAGGTTGTTGCACCAAGCCTTCATCGGCCGCAGACTTTGCTGTATTTAGCACCGCTTGTGATCTAGCAGGTGCTGACAGCGACTTAGAGGGTGGATGAGAAGAAGATGGGGAATTTTGGAGTGGAGTTTGACCCGGACTACTAATGGGCCGATGTAACCCTGTATCTTCACCAACCTCTCCTATAGAAATTTGAGGTGGTTGCTCGCTGCTCTTTTTTATCTCATCAGCAGCCTGTTTGGAGACTGTTGATAGGTTGGCCTGGGTACTAGTATCCTTGGCAGTGAGGACCTCTTAACCTTTTAGATTGTTACTTCTTAGTTCCATGATCACTTCTTAGTTCTTTGACCCTAACGTTCTTCAGATTTTCCATCTTTTTGATGAAGTTAATAATCTCTTCAGCAGCCTCACTCTTGGAATGAAGAAAGAAGGTCCAAGTATATCGTGAATATTCATCCACAATAACAAGGGTGTATCCGTTCCATTTTAGGCTTTGGACATTAACAGGACCAAAGAGGTCCATATGAAAAAGATGAAAGCAACGCTTGATAGAGTTGGCTTGCCTAGTCTTAAAAGTGGCTCTATGACTTTTGCCTTTTTCACAAGCACCACAAAGCATGTCCTTCTCAAAGGAGAGAGGAGGAAGGCCACATACCAAACTTCTTTTGGATAACTTATTGATGGTTTTGAAGTTCACACGAGACACACGCTTGTGCCATAACCAATTGATTTCAGCAGCTGCCTTTGCGGAGAAGCATATCTTGCTGTCAATTTTGATGGGCGTGAAATCGATCAACCAGATATACATCACGCCTCCTGGGAGCAACTAGAACTACTTCTTTGTTAATGTTGACTACAGTTCCCTGGTGTTTATCCAGGATAACTTTGTAGTCGGCATCACACAATTTATTATGCTGATAAGATTATGTTTCAATCCATTGACATAAGAAACTCTAGAGAATTTAACTAACCCATTGGTTAGTATACCATACCCTTTTGTTTGGCCAGTAGAGTCATAACCAAATACTATAGTGGGACCATCGGTCTCCACGTAGTTATCCAACAGGGACTTAGTTCCAGTCATGTGTTTTGAACATCTACTGTCCAAATACCACACTCCTTTTCCCAGTGAACCCTGCATGAACAAGAGAGAAATGTTTAGTTTGATTTAGGAACCCACTGCTAAGTGAGTTATTTGCTGATAGATTCATCAGCAGCAGAAGGATGTACAAGAAGTTCATCAACGATGTGCCTTTAACAACCACTGTCCAAGTGCCACACCTATTGATTGCTGTTAGAAGGATTTTCAAAAGAAGAAGAAGTGAATGGGCTAGCAGACTTAGACTTTGGTGGTCGTTGAAGATTGTCGTCACAATCCACTGCAAGATGGTCACGCTGACCATAGAGATAACACTTTCTACGTGAAGGGTTATCCTTCTGTGTTTGAATCATGAACTCTCTAAATTGAGTAGACAACATGTTTACTCTTATAGAGAGTTCTTCAATAGGAGTAACAGTCTTTTGCTTTTGCTTTCGGCTTGCCCTATTTGGAGAAGCACCAAGAATGGACTTACCATTCATTGGGCCATAGGAGATATCAGGCAATGTTTGCATCCGCTCCTTAAAGGTCATAGTTGACCCCTTTGGACTATTGTTTCTAACCCGCTGTGGGGTGGATTGGATACGCTGAGGAAGTTTATCAGAGTACTTCATTTGTTGATGCGAAGGCGGAGTTTGGTGATATTGCGCATCATCAAATTTAACTCTTCTCTCCATATGTCGAGTTTGCTGAGAGACAACATTCACTCTAGTGACAGGTATCCTTTTTGGAATAGTTTTTTTAGCTTGCTGAACCATCAGTTTAGTTCGCTGAGGAGTATTGTAGTCATAAGG
>JAOEHQ010039835.1:0-12414 GCA_025447715.1 Asclepias incarnata | reverse complement strand
ACATAAAAAAATGTAATATCATAACTATGAGAGAAATGGAAGATAATACTTTTACTTGATGGCAGATTAAAGCAAGGGGGTGAACAAGAAAATAACTTTTCCCAAAAATCGTCAGAAAAGGGTAGGTTTTTTTGTTTTTTGGTATGGAATGTGATTGGTACGTGTAATACATCTTTATACCCTCATTTTTTTTTTTTTAACTCTTAGAGCATGGGGTATGGGGCATCTATGTCGACCCCGAATCCCATGTGGCAGTTCGACACCGACCACTCCATCATACCGCTTGCTACCTTCTTGGTTCTTGGTGCTTGGTGTGGCATTAGAATGCCGATGCTCGGGGTCTTTTTTTTTTTTTTTCTTTGTCTTTAGCGGGTAAAGTAAGAATAGAAATCATTTTTAGTATGGGTTTGTTTGAAGCAACAACAGCAACAGAATACTGTTTCAATTAAACCTTACCTTTCACTTAGATGGCATTGGCTTAAGGATTCATGTAACTATCAACCGTTGCTTCTTCTTTTTTCTTCTTAACTACGGATGAACACACACCGTAGGAAAAGTCGAAAAGATGATGATTTCTGAAATCATTATTAATCTAAAACCATTATTAGTGTGGGTTTATCGATTCATTATTGATGATGATGATTTCTGGAATTTAAAGAAAGAAATAGAAGATCATTAGAATGGAAGTGAGGATTGATAAAACATAGGTTATTGATAAAATGAAACTAATAGCTGGCACTTGAATTTGTTGCCACGTATATTTACATTCCCAATCTATAATAATCTTCTACTGTAATTGTTACACATCCACAACTATTTTAAGAAATTTTATTTAGTTTAGATTATATATTATATTTGTAAAGTTAATACTTTTATTTACTTTTTAATAACCTAGTATTAGAAGAAATTAAAAAATGTATTGTTATTAGTGTATTGTTATTTTTGAAGGGGTTTATTATTAATGTGTCATTTTCATTATTAATGTGTTCTTATTTTTATTATTAATAATATATAAATAATTTATGTAATTTTTATTAGTAATATATTTTTATTAATTAAAAAATGAAAAAAATGATGTTCTGCATTCTGGGTGGTTCTGCGTCCATAACTACTTAAAACTGATAAAATGATGAAAGCTGATGTGGCGCTGAGATGGCGTTCTGGATGGTTCTGTATACTGTTACCATACCTGATGCTCTTAACCCGTTTTTCAAGTATGGGTCACGGATAAATTTTTCCGCAAAACTTTCATTTCTATATAAATTGGGTGGAAATGAATTTATATATAAGAAATGAGAGATCCATTTCATGAAAAATCTCATTTCTTCATATTATTATTTCTTTGACCTATCAAATAACAGAAATGATTTCAATTTCATTTCTTTGGGATTATTGACACAACCAAACACACCCTTAACGTTTAGTAATGCTGTCCTAGTGATTATTGAAATAAGCATAAAATTGCATCGAAATTTTAAATCAACTGGTTACCTTATTATTATTATTTTTTTTAACGGCGAATAATGGTTATTATTATTTTTTTATTTTTGAAATTAGATGCATCACTTTTTAAAAACACTTTTATCCAAACACTTGCAAATGATTAACTTTTTTCAATTTATGGTAGTATATCTAATCTATACTATCTTATAAAGTATTTACATAATATCTTAAATTTTAAAATCTTTAAACGTTATCATTTTTAACTTATTATTTAATGTTTATATTATATATTATATATATTGATTTACATAATAGTTTTTATTTTATTAATAACAACAAATACAATTTTTATATACATGTGTTAGACAAACCGACTGCCGGACATCATCACCTTTTGACTTCAACCATCAACCACCGCGCATTGTGCGGATATTATTTCTAGCTACTTTATAATGCATATGGCCTATATCTTAAAATTTGAAAATTTTAAGAAAATCTATATATAGTAAGTAATTAATACACAATAAGGGATAAGTTATTTCAAATTCAATTTTTTGACATGTTCTAAGATTGTGTCAAAAAAGTTTTTTTTTATTATTCATCAAAATTTATTTCAAATGATTTCGTTTTAATCTTGTTAACCAACACCGATATAAAAACGTCTTCAAGATTAAAACCCGCTGCATTGTGCGGGTATTCTTTTATTTCCCTGTTTTAATATTCAAAAAATTTAAGAACTTTTTTAATATGGAAATGTTTTTCCGTTCAATCCATTCCTTCATCTATACATCTCTCATGTTTTTTTCTCTTTTCTTTTTCCTTATTCTCTTATTGTTTCAAATAAATTTACATCTGTATTACTAACGCTAATCCTAAATCATGACAACCTAGCTCTCTATCTTCATCTATCTCTCTTTTCAATATATTGTTATCTATATCTAGATCTATCTTCTTATTCTGCCGCATCGCGCAGACATTCTTCTAGTATTAGCTTAAGCATATATAGCCCATAAAGAATATTGTAAAATGTTTGATTAAAATATCAGGAATCGAGTCATGCATCCAAATCAGAAGTTTAAAGGGTTAATGGCTACAAGACAATATATTGAGATTGTGACATAAAATTCGGTACCCACAAGACCATAATCATGATGTACTCAATCAATCTTTGCCCATATATTGCATCCTATTCTCTCTTGTCTTCATTCCTCTAGACTAAAGCGAGAATATAATTTCAGAGAGAGTCAGAGAGATGTGGCAAACCATTTTAGCATTGCTCATATTCAGCCTAACTATAATCCCAACAACATCCAACACCCACTACATCTATAAATCATGCAACTCCACGTTGTACCCCAAGCTTTGTTACGTGTACCTTTCGCGGTTCTCGACAAGAATCCATAACAGCCCAAGACTCTTGGCCCAAACCGCGCTAGCTGCAACACTCAGCACTACACGGACCACTTCAAAAAGATTGATCGCTTACTCAAAAACCCACAAAATGACACACAAAGAAATGTCTGCAATGAAAGATTGCCTAGAAGAGATCGATGATTCGGCCTACCAACTCCACTTGTCCATGGTAGAAATGGGTAAAGTCCGATCTGGATCCGATTTCTTGTTTAACATGAATAGTATAGAAACATGGGTCAGTGCGGCGCTAACGGATGATGATACATGTACGGATGGTTTTTCTGATAAGTATATGAACAAAGAGGTTAAATTCGTGGTTCGCACACACGTTTTGAAGATTGCGCATTTGGCTAGTATCGCACTGGCATTCGTCAACAACTATGCCAACGGATAATTAATCACTCGAGAAATGCTAAGGATCGATTCATTGGAGAATTTATCAGCTTGTATGTTACAGTAAAAAGTATTTATACTCTGAGTTTATAAAATTTTCACGTTGTGCATTCATGCCGTCAAATAATTGATTCATTGGTAATATTGGTGTCAATTAATAGAGCATAAAAACAGGTATCCACACATTTGTGCTTGTTAATTTTATATGTGCATGTGATTCGTGTGAATTGTATAAAACGATTAAGGCCAAGGATTAATTTTAATTTTAATAAATATATCCGGAGTACGTATGCCAATGATCCATAGTTCGCGTAGTGAGTCACCTAAGTTTTACCTACGATGCGAAGGTTCAAACCTCGGCTTGATCTCTGTGGGGTTTTTCTGGAATTGGTACAACTGTGTCTGGCCTCTGTATGACCGTGGGTTGGCCAGCCAGCGGTGACTTTGAGTCATCCCAGACAGAGGTTTTTGCTTTAGAAAAATAATTATCAAACCTTCAACACTTCACTGTAAGTTTAAACATTTCCATTTTATTACACAATAATTCTAACATAGCATCCCAGTTGTAATTTATGGATTCTTTACTGACATAAAAAGACGATCAATGATGTGCTTATTAATTAAATGTTTGAGTTTACATTAGGTAAACTTGCTCATATTAATTAATTACTAATTAATGGCGACTATGGATAACGAAAATATTTGTTACTTATACGCAAATATAATATCTCAATACATATATATTACGTATCCTGATTTGTTTATGTCATAACTACCAAAATCGTGGCTGTTTATAAATGCATTAAACTTAAAGTCTCTGAAAGGCAGATAGACCCTACCTGAAAGAGCATAAAAATAAAAATAAAAATCAAGTAAAATTTAGCTCATCAATTATTAAACAAGACATAATGTTTATTCATGAAATTCCAAAGCCGTTCATGGTCATATTTATATAGTTTTGTCCATAAAAATAATGAAGCATATTAAACAAAACGTCACCATCGATTGATAAATTATATTCTGTACACCAGATTTGAATAATTATAATTCACGTTTTTCTTATTTTAAAATTAAGTATTACTGTTATATCTGGATTACAATAGGATAATTAGGATGCGTTTGATTTGTAAATATTTATTTGTTGTATAAGTTTGACGAAAAATTACGAAAGAAAGTATATATAAATATTTAATTAGATTAGGTTGCATATTTATGATTTAAAAATGTTATTTTAAAATAAGAGTTAATTTCAAAATTGGCCCTCGTTCTTTTAACATTTTTGCATGTTCCATCCTTTTCCGTTATTTTTAGCCAAATCCATCCAAAAAACTTCAACTCTTAGCATAAACCATCCAAATCGACTTTAAAAAGACTAAACTATCCTTACCTAACTATTTTATCTATTTTTAACTTGATTTTAAAATACAAAACATAATAATAATAACAATAATAATAATAATAATAATAATACACACTTCATACACACATCGTCACGAATCTCTTCTCCCTCTTTGAATCAATACGACACTGCCATCGTTTCCAAAAGCTGGCCACCGACAAATATGGTCATGGGAGGGTAGATGGCCGACAACAACACTATGTCCTTTGCTCTAGTTTAATAGCAATGTTGTTTCCCTATTGGCAAAATATAATCATCCCGTCT
Organism: Asclepias incarnata; assembly: GCA_025447715.1. Classification (NCBI taxonomy): domain Eukaryota; kingdom Viridiplantae; phylum Streptophyta; class Magnoliopsida; order Gentianales; family Apocynaceae; genus Asclepias; species Asclepias incarnata. Next base: position 7,502 of record JAOEHQ010039835.1, on the reverse strand, counting down.
GCCATCAACACCACCAATCGATACCAACAAATCAGTCGGACCAAATAGGTTGATTAAAGTTTTCAAATCACGATGCTCACGGCTTAACAGGAGTAGTGGAAACCCCATTTCAGAGAACAATGCTTGTGGCTTAACAAATCGAAATGGATGATTGATTCCACGTACGGTGGTGTATTAAAAAACTATGTAGTTTTTTAATGACCTTAGTAAGTGTTTCTATATTTCCAGTAGCAATGCGATTTCAAGTGCCGGAAACCCATCATCAACGATTATGATTTGCCTCGAGGGCTAGTCACTGCAACTGAAAAAAGGGTAAGGGCCGGATGTCTCTGTATGTGTTTGGAAGTATGTGTATATGGCTTACAGGAAGGAATGATAAAAAAAAAAAAAAGGAGATTAATGGTGTTTAAGTTGTGTTTAATTGGTAGCTTAATATAACAATATTAATTAAAATTTAGAGATAATAAAAGTAAGGTATTTTATTAGGATAACTGCAGAAAATAAACCAACTTTGGTCGAATTCACGTAATTAACAATGTTCTATAAACTTTTTACTTTTGAGAAACCATCTTCTATTTATTCACGTAATTAACAATGTCTTATAAACGTTTTATTTTTTAGAAACCATTTTCTATTTTATTCACATAAATAGTAATATATGACCGGTCATATGTTACTATTTATGTGAATAAATAGAAGATGGTTTTTAAAAATTAAAACGTTTATAGGACATTGTTAATTACGTGAATAAATAGAAGATGGTTTTTAAAAAGTGAAACGTTGGTTAAACATTGCTAATTATGTGAATTCGGCCAAAGTTGGTTTCTATTTTCTGCAATTAACCCTATTTTATTCTTATGTTAATGAAGGATGGATTATGCTACAAATTAAGACCTTGTGGACAGATTTGACTAAAAATCAAGTAGGTGGAACGTGCGAAAGCATGCAAACCAGATAGACTATTCTTACGGTTAACTCTTAAAATAAAAAAATACTAGAAAAAAAATAAAGAAGAAAGAGATAAAGAGATATACTAGTGGGACTTTTAGGTTGGATAAAACCCACCAAAATGGTGGGGTTTTGATGTATAGATCTAATACCTATGTTTTATTCTTAATCTCTTTAACAAAACTCAAATAAACACTTTCATACCCATTATTTAAACCCAAACCCTCAAAACAAACGTACCCTTCATATTTATTTTTCTGAAATTATAGGAAAGGTGTTTACGAAATATATATGAATGATATTTATCTTTCAAACAAATTTGATGACTTATATATTTTGTTATAAGAAAATGAAAATTATATGCGTCGGTTATGTTTATATGGCCATACAATTTTGGCTGGACCATATTGTCGTGGGGCATGGGTTTGCTAACTTCTCCCCATAAAATAGTCAGTGTACCTCCATTTTCATGTGTAACAAAATAATTGCTTTCGGTGAACCATGTTAGTTGTTTTGTTCAAAATTTATGCATAATTTTTTTCCTTTTTTATCATGCAAAATTTATGCATGCATAATTGATCGCCCAGAAAATTATTATTCTCATCCAAATGTTATTGAATTTATCTGATAATGTCTAGCGAACCCTTCAGTTAAAACCACTTTATCGAACTTCTTTACATTCTCTTTCAAATTTTAATTACTTGAATATTTTAAGAATCTTATTTGATGAAAATTCAAGTTTTTATTATAAAGAATATACTATTTTATCCATATTTCGTTTGAAAAATTATTTTTCTTATTATTATTTTGAATCTGTGACTTTCGGTCCTATATGCATGTTAAATATCATCACACATAAAAAATAATTAAAAATATACTTTTTAACATAATCAAGTGTATAGTCAATATGTATACACAAAACTAAAATTTAATTAGTTTATACAATACTCCGTAATCATATATGTAGATGGGGCAATGATTTTCTCCATCATCATTGTTTTATTTGGGTCTAATTTTGGATTCTAGCTTTATCTTTACGATGAAGCATTTATAATTCAAGTACGTGAAAAGCAGAAAATGGAAGTAATATAAAGAATCATTCATCTACCAAATAAAGAAACATAAATCCATTTATTTAGTTCTTAATTTCTTATCTTATGTTCTGTCAGGGGAGGCCCGGAGGGGTGGCAAACCCGACCTCTGGCCAGGGCACAATTTTAAGGGGCACAAAAATTTTAAAAATTATATATATATATATTATATATAAGTATAATGTGTTATATATATAGATATATTTGATTCCAATAACTTGATTATATGTATTTCTAATACTATGATTTTGTTATTGTTATAAAGTCTCATTTATATATAAAAAAAAATTGCTTATATATTTGGATTCGCTAAGAGCTAGGGGCATTTTTTTTCCCGGCTCGGCCTGGGCACTTGAATTCTCAGGGCCGCCCCTGCATATAAGAATATAACAACACATCGGCAACTCATTTATGCTACACAAAAGAAGCACATATTTCATTAACTGGATACTACTACAACCTTGGCTAACATTTATTTAATGACTTCACAACTAAACTAAGTTTACATAGTCAACACAAACATATAATAACAACTACATCTCATGCCTTCCCCCAGATTAATTATTATTTAAAAAAATATTAAGAAGAATTGGTTTTTAATTAAAGATAGAGCAAAAACATACCATTGAATTCGGGAAACTAAACAATCCTCTCCATGGGTTCCTTTCAGTCCATGAGCTTCTTAGGTTCAAACGAAACCCACATCAACTTTCAGATTCGCCAGAGCAAGAAGAAGAAGAAGAAGAAGAAAAAGCTATAGTACGAGTAATATAGATCTGGTAAAAATATTTCTTCTTGGTTCATGAAATCCCTGAATAAAAAAAGAGTTAATTTCATAGAACCTGTAACCAGCCTTTTTACGCTATTTACATCTCAACCTCCCTCATACACCGTCGAGATATTGGGATCCAAAACCCGTAAAAGATCGCATTGGGTGTTACATTTACATTTTTTTTATAATAACTTTATCCCGCGTATTACGCAAAAAAATAATCTAATATATATATATAAACCTTAAAATTAAGGCTTGTTTTTCTGGTATGGTCTTGTTGAACTGGTTAGACCTTTAACTGTCCACTATTTCGGGTCGACGTCTGGTCCTGTTCTAAAAACATTGGCTACCATTATATATGTGGCTATGTACAATGGGCTTTGTTCTAGGTTGCCGAGAGTACTTAGCAAGCACTGTAAGTTACCATTATATATGTGGCTATATCAAGGTAAGATAACATCTTTCGTCACCCGAGGGTACAACAAAACATAGTTTTTATAAGTTAAAACCCTCAAATCAATATAATTGCATGCTTGTATGATTATGGGATTATATGGGAGGTTCTTATAAGATATGTATGATTACCGCTGATGATGAAAGATAAGTTAATTATGATTTAAAGGTATGATAGTATGCATATGTTATGAAATGATGAAATGTTATGTTAAATGAATGTTTGCATGGCTTGAACCATGGACGGAGTTAAGGTGGGGGCAGCTGTCACCACTCCAATCTTGGTACAACGTATTTTTTTTAACTTAGTATATTTTGTAATTTGTCTTTATAAAAAAAAATAAAAAATAAATTGGAAATACAAACAAATGTTACCTTCGTTGTCATAAGTCTATTCTTTGGAAGTCATTGGTCTTCGAAGCATTAGTTTTGAGATAAATCTCTCCATTGGGAGAGTAAAAAGCTCGTGTTGTTTTGATTTTTAACAGAAAGAAAGAAGAAATGTTGAAGAAAGGATTTTCTTTGTTTGAGTAAATGTGTGGTACATTAATAGTATAGATGTATGTGTAAAGGTTATCTTCTTTCAAATTATTATTATATATACTTATCACAAACAACTACTAATAATAATCATAATAGTCATGCAAGAAAGATATATACAAGCTAATTCTTTCATAAAACATTATATATTTTGGGTATTAATGTTTATGAGATTAGCTGGTAACATAAGGCCCAATTTTTTTTAACATTATCGGAACGACTGTATGTCAAGCGACTTCTAAATTTGCCCCCTCGTAAAAAAATTTCTGCCTCCGTCCCTAGCTTGAACACCTAGTCACTAGACATATGAATAGGATTGTCATGACACGTGCACGATTAAGGCCCTAAAGTAAAGAATGATGTATGTGATTAGTTTAGGTGGAAGTTAGCCTAAACTAATGTAATTAAGAAGTCTCGAGCATAAGTAAGGTATTGTGTTATGTAACACCAGTGAGTTTTGACCCGGTTGACTTTATTTTGACTTGTAGTTTGACTTTACTAATTAAATGTTATATGGTGATTAGTGAAGTTTTGTGATTAATAAAATGTCAAGTCGACTTTACTTTGATTGCAAATTTGGTAATGTTTAGCATTTACGTGTTTAGTCGGGATACCCGTAAGGCAGTAACTAGCTAGTTGTGGTGTAAGAGTATGCCTTGGGTGTGTGTGGTGGACCTTAACCAGTTAACCCCCTCTCCCTCCTTTCATTTCTCACACACTCACTCTCTCTCTCTATCTTACCCCTTCTCTCTTTACCCCTTCTCTCTTTTTCTCTCTAAAACACAAGAACACACACACAAACACCATCTTCTTCCTCCTCCTTCTTGGATCCGAAATTTAGGGTTTTTGTAGCATCAAATTGTTAGTTAATCTTTGTATAATAACTATCATCCTTGAAACTTCAAGATTTTTATGGGTTAAATCAAGTGTTCATCCTTTTTGAAGCTCCAAAACCGGATTTGAAGCTTCGGGACGAATTGGTAAGTGTTTCTTGGCTCAAAATGTTCCTTTTAAATTGTAGGATACTTCCTTGTTGGAGATCTAAACGATTGGTGGTCGATTTGGGTGAGAAATGTGTGTTTTAGCTCAAAAACGGGTTTTGAATCAAAGGTTGGGAAATCGGAAGTGGGTTATGAAAAGGAACTGATTTTTATGCTTGGTGATACTAGAAACATGTTGTGTTAAAGGTTGGTAACTTGATTTAGCTTCTACGTTGTTCGATTTGTGTCAAAATGAAGTTCGTGTCTGAAATCTGACGTTATGCACCGCATGGAATTTTTATGCTCCGCATATTTTTCCTTCACAAAATCTTCTAACCTCGAAAACCTTGAATTATGCGCTGCATAAAATCCTCATGTGCCACGTAAAATCCTCATGTGCCGCATAAATTTTTCATGTGCCGCATATTTCTCTCTGATCTGCCAAAACATCTTTTCGTTTAACAATCGTAACTTTTAAACCGTAAGTCCGTTTTTAACGTATGAGCTATCGTTGGAATTGTGTGAGAGTCTACTATTTTTTGGATTCATCATTTTGGTATAAATCCAATCTAATTTCTAAAAATGTGAGTTTAAAGTGTGGTTGACCTTGGTCGGGAAGGTTTGTAAAGCGTTTGTCGGGTTATGGCATACCACTAACTAGCTAGGCCTTATTGTTTGGGTATTATATGTTGACTCGATACTTGTGAAGTAGGTTGTGATTGTTGTAGCACTTTGGACCTTACTTACTCATCTTGGAAAGCGGTAATACTTGTTTGATCGCATTAGGTGAGTTTCGTAGTCCCCTACCTCATAGAGTAAATGGGGTGGAAAGTGTACTTTCTTTGTGGTTCTAATGTCTGTGTGGTGCAATTCTGTGTGGTGCATTTCTGTGTGGTACGATACCCTCGGTGTTCCCCTTTTTCTGTGTGGTTCGATGCTTTGTGGTACAATATAGCGGGGAACACACTTATCGAGGAGGATTGGATTATGGTAATGATTATGAATCTACATGTATATGTTGTGAATAGTATTGTAGATTGTGTTGTGATATACAGTGAATGGATTGATATGTGTTATTCATGTGTGATGACGGTATGTGAACTCTCACACTTTATGCCATATTATATGAGACTTTGTGTACAATGACATGTCTTATGTTGTTGTCTTATCCTACGAACTCACCAACCATGTGTCGACTTGATCTAGTACACTTTTCAGGTAACCTTCATGGTTCCACTGGCCCAAGAGGAGATGTGCAAATGGTCTATTAAGCTTATTCATCACAACGCTCTCTTTTGCCTTCAATCTCTTTGAAATGACTCATTTGACCGTTGACAACTTTGAAAGAGATTTTAAGGCAAATTATGATGAAATATTAAGATATAATCTAGTTAGTAGTATTAAAGTTGTAATTTACTTTATTGATTGAAGGCAAAAGCAGCTTGGTAGATTTAGAAAAAGAAACCTGAAACGCATGGTTTTGAAGTGGTCCAAATATTAGAAAAAGTCTGCCTGGGTAATGAAGAAAGGCAACCAGCTCTAAAAAATCAAGAGACAAAAACAAAACACTAAGAGCAACTGTGAACAAAAGTATCCAACCCAAACGCAAATCAAACTCCTACAAATACAATTGCACCTGCAACAAAAACAACCCTAGTTCCAACAACGCCCACTAAATTGTCAGAACTAATGGATCAGCCAAGAAACTACAATCACATCAACAGGTTCATCGAGAAGTAGATATGGACTAGGAGAAGACAAGCAAGAGGTAAAATAGCCAATCGAGAACAAATACCTTCAACAACTAATCATTTACTGGAAGTACTTTGCCAGCTTCTCTTTTGCTAGAAAGCTCGGTTCTAGTTGATTGTATACATCCATTAGCAACGGGGGGAATTTTTCACGGATATGTTGCATCAATGATTCTTCATCACGATACATCGAGCATGAGTTGGTCCCACATCAAGGTAGATCTCTTCTCTATGAGCTATCAAGTTCCTCAGAAATCTGAGGAGAGCCATCACAGAATAAGGTTGGTAGTATGACTTTATCAATAAAGGTTTTACTCCATCTATTTCGGGTGGATCTTCCATATGCTCTACAAGTTTTTTTGGAAATCTATCCCTCCAAGTACCTTCGTCTGTCGTAGCACTGAATTGCATTGTTCCGTTTCTAATGTAATAAATGAGTGTATGGTCATCTTGTGTTTCATTACCATACGATTGCAAAAAGTCATAACCATCTCGAAAGAATTCAAGCTTGCCACTTATAACCCACATCCATGGGCGACAAAGAATTGATTTCACTGGACATGATCCATGTTCGATTAAAAAGGCAGCCATATCGTAGACTTCCATTTCTCTTGCATCTATTAAATGTTGCAATAGATCTTCATTGAGTAACTTGTTGTATGCGTCCTCCGTGGAAACATCTAAACTTGTCAAACGACCTGCTTTCCGGCAAAAGGTATATGCCATGAACTTCCCGAAAGCTCTAAAGTCATCATCTGTTGCATACACGATAAACGAGAAAATATTTAGAATGTTGGACGACTTACACTTGTACTAAGTCGGTTAAAACCATTTAATGAACACCCCTACTGTAAGTCGTCCAACATTCTAAATATTTTTTCGTTTATCGTGTATGCAACAGATGATGACTTTAGAGCTTTCGGGAAGTTCATGGCATATGCCTTTTGCCAGAAAGCAGGCCGTTTGA
>JAOEHQ010039824.1:0-12415 GCA_025447715.1 Asclepias incarnata | reverse complement strand
AGGAATTCAAAATTATTTTTGACCAGAAAATGAAATATGTCATTTGCTAATTATTTACTAAAATTATTAATAAAATTGAGTCAATTTGGAACAAATGTTTGTTTATTTCATTTTTCTAATTAAGTACTAAATAATTTTTTTATATATAGATATGTTCTTTTACCAACTCCATATAAGTTTAGTAGTTAGAGCCAAAACACAAATGCACCACCTCAACCTAGTCACCAAGAAGTGAGTGTTTTGGATCGGTTATTTTTCTACTTATTTCTTGTTTTTTATAACAGATAGCAATAACAAACTCTTTTAGATAAACTGTTTATCAGCTTATTTTATCTATCTACCAATAAAATAAAACGGGATTGAAGGATCATTTGATCGACACGTGACGCAATATTTAAGTGACACATGTCCCTTTTAGTCTATATTAGTAAATCCTATTTTTTAGATACCATGTATACTTAAAACTATTATTTAATTGGTAGACAAATGGACCTAATATAATAAAATTATTATTATTATATTGTTATCATATTTACCGATATACAAATCAATCATTTGAAATTAAAACTCCTAACTTATTTATCAAAAATAATAAGTTGGTGTGACCTTACACGATTATCTTTATGGATCCATGTTAATCTTCATTCTTATAAAAAAATTGGTGTTACCCTCACAAAAAATTTATAGTGCCTAAGGCCTCTCCCTATCTTGACGCCGTCATCCCCTCGTCTTAACTGCCACATCAGCTTCCTCTCTCCAAGACACACCTAAGAACTACCCCCTCCCTATCATACCTTCTTCCTCACCACATCCTCAATTAAAAAATTATAAACACACACACACACATACACTCTCTCTCCTCATCCCCAAATAAAAAACAAATAAAACTCACACACATACGCTGCATATGGGTCCCATCAGCTCATCGTTTCATTTCCAAAAAATGATATGGGAAGACAAAGAATGGGGTACTACCTATGGTGTCATCCTCGTCTTATAAGAAGAATGGGGTATGACAAGCCCATAGGCACCGACCTAATAACACTATAATAGGTTCATGTATATAACTCGTTTTGTTGGTAACGATGCACAGCAAAATCCTGTTGCAAGTTCATGCATAATACAGGATCGCATGAAGATAATCAATTTGGTGGCTCTATTATGGATTTTTGACCAGTGACCATATTCACCATAGGACCTTCCTGTCATTTCCTTCATGCTCATTAGGCCTCTTCCTATCCTGACGCCGTCATCTCCTCGTCTTAACTGTCACATCAGCTTTCTCTCTCCAAGACACACCCAAAAACTACTCCCTCCCTATCATACCTTCATCCCCACCTCATCCCCAATTAAAAAAATTATAAACCAACACACACATACACTCTCTCTCCTCACCCCCTAATAAAAATAATAATAAACCATACACATATCTACCTCTTGGGCCCCACTAAATGCTCGTCCACCTGTTTCCAAAATATAACGCCACACGACGATGACTATACAAGACGAGCCCCTCCCAATGGCTTTATATAATGACGATCATAATTAGAAAAAAACATATAATTGCCACATTAGATTTTTTCCAAAAATACTTGTTGAAGACATGTCTTCTTTATTTATTATAAAGATTCTTATATAAAACAATGATCCCCCATCACACACACACACCAATCTTAAATCATTAATTGATGTCTCTAAAATACTTTTTATATTTATACTACCCTTAACGACTTAACATTGATGTATCTAAACTATCCTTAATGAATTAATTTACAATATCTATCTCCTAACTGCTAAAATAACTACCTTACCCCCTTATACATCAATAACCTACACTACTTACCACCGTCACCACTCGTCGTCGTCACCACCACACCGTCGCTGCGTTGCGCGGGAACCTCTCTAGTTGACTACACATATGAAAACCGCCAGTGGTTAACATTAGAGGTCTTAGGTTCAATATCTAGCAAGTAAAATAAATTGTGATAAAATATCCATTATTACATCGAGTTAGAAAAGGCTCACCTTTTTGATAACCTAAATAGGAAAAAGGGTGCAAGTGAAACAAAAGAAAATAAAATCCCTTCAAGAATAACATGTTCCTGGAAAAATACAAAATACTGTATATGAATAGAAGGGGATAAACTTACAAGTCTTTTTAATTGGTTATACTGAATAAATGTTTAATGTAAGTATTATTGTAAATGGATAAAAAAAATAGGGAAAATTAAATATGCAGTTGACCGCATATTTAATAGATACAGTTACACACACAAATAAATAAATAATTGATCTCCCTAATTTTCAAACTAACTGTACCAAAAATTTAAAAAGCCAGCGCACCCGATTCATCCCATAAAAAATATTGTGATTTTTATCACTGTCCTATTTGAATTCACAAAGTCACAACTAAACACAGACTTGACTTCACTTCACTCTGCCTCGAACATCACAGAAACCATGAACTACAAGGCCATTAACAACCTCCAAAATATCTTCAACAATCAACAATACAGAACCATCACAAAAGTCCGTTTAAAATGGGTCAAAAACCGATCACTAGACAACATAATAGACATCCACACCGATCTCAAAGCCGCCTGTTTACTCAAAGATGCCATCATAAACCGTCCAATCGCCACCCAAAAATTCCTCAACGCCAAACAGCTTTCCGACACCCAAAAACTTCTGGGCATCACAATCCCAACTCTCCGTTTCATCCGCCGTTATCCAACTCTGTTTCATGAATTCCCACATCCTAAATATCCTTCACTCCCCTGTTTTTCTTTAACAAATATCGCCTTAAATTTGCATAAAATTGAAACAAGAATTTATGGAAAAAATGAAGCAGAAATTGTTGAAAGATTGTGTAGGTTGTTAATGATGTGTAAAGATCATCAATTGCCTGTTAAATCTGTTTATCCATTAAGATGGGATTTGGGGTTTCCATATGATTTTGATAAAAATTTGGTTGGAAAGTATCCGAATTTGTTCGAGATTATGAAAGGCAATGATGGGTTATGTTCAAGTTTGAAACTTGTGAAATGGGTCGATGAGTTTTCAGTTTCTAAGGTTCAAGAAAGGTGTGAAAGTAAGGATTTGAATGAAAATTTGTATAGGAGGTTTAGGACAGTGGAAAGTGGGTTAGGGTTTCCTTTAAGTTTTCCTAGAGGTTATGGTGCACAAAAGAAGGTTAAAAGTTGGATGGATGAGTTTCAAAAGTTGCCTTATGTGTCGCCTTATGAAGATTCGAGTGGACTTGATCCTGAAAGTGAGTTGATGGAGAAAAGGGTTGTGGGTGTTTTACATGAGCTTTTGAGTTTGACTGTTTATAAGAAGACTAAAAGGAATTATTTGAGGAATTTAACTGAGGAGTTTAATATACCTTTTAGGTTTACTAGAATCTTTACGAGGTATCCAGGGATTTTTTATCTGTCGTTGAAGTGTAAGACGACGAGTGTGGCGTTAAAGGAAGGGTATAAGAGAGGGAAGTTGGTGAATCCTTGTGAGATTGCCAAGTATAGAGCAAAGTTTTATCATGTTATGAGGACTGGTTTGATTTATAGGAAGAAAGGGTTGGAGATGTTGCCTGAGTTGGATAAATTGTATGATGATAATGATTATGATAATGTGCTTGAGAACTATGAGAAAGAGCCGTCGGATTGTGAAGAGGTTGAATCAAGTGGTGAATGGGTTGAACATGAAGATGGAGATTCGGAGTTTGATGATGTTTCTGATCAAGATTAACTAGTCATTTGATGTTAGAAGATTGAGAGGTAATTTACTTCAGCTACAATGATTCTTGTACAAGAGTTGCCTCATTACTAATTTTTGTTCCAATTGGTTTTTGGCCCAAAGGTATGATGACTATATGAGTCAAGTCTCTACGACTCTGAGGGTGTGAAGAGAAACTTGCGTATGAGATTTTTTTGTTATAGAAATATGCTAGGAATTCTTTCTCTTTTTTGATTATTGACGATTATTAACTTAAAGTTGTATAAGCATAAAAGGGTAGATTTAAGTTTATTGGATACAATGTGCTTATAGTATGTCTTCTGCCTCTTAATGTTAAAATACTTTTACAGTTGTGCTACATACCGCAGGGATTGTTTTGGACCAATTTATAGTTTTTTTTTGGGTAAAATACACCCTGGTTAGATTGACCAATTTATAGTTTGCAGTCCTGTTATAGTGTTATGGACTACACATATGCTTAACATTTGTTGCTTATATTCGGTGAAACCAAAAGGTTCTGTCATTTCCAGCAGCGACAAGTGCATGGAAATGTATATACAAAACTTGTTTCGTTTTGCTATTATAGATATCGGAGTCTCAAAACTCTATTGTATATACAAAACTTCCAACTTTTGCAGTTGTATGTATCAAGAACCTTTTATCACTTGTAAACTCCTAACATGACAACCTATATGATTGTCACGTCGGTAAAAAGTACCTGCTATGTAACAAATAGATAACTGGACAGAACGACAGATGCAAGAGCAATGAATCAAAAGTTTGATTTATGGGGAAAAAATAGTTGGAGATGTCGCCTAAGTTGTGTATGATATGAGTAGGATGGAGGTAGGAAAAAGAGCTGGAAGATTAAAGGAATTTGTAATTCAAAACCTTAATTTATGTTATAAATCAAGAGCATAAGTTGCATCATATTTGAAACAACTGGTGTTTTGTTGTTCGGCCTAGATTAAGTGTTGTGGTGTTGTATGTTTGTCAATTTTAATTGTTGGTATAGAGTTGTTTTATCCTAAGAGAGCACGTAAAGAGGTGGATTAATCATTATAAGCCCAAGTTAACGGTTTTGTTAAGGGAAACAAAATTTCCAAATGACACAACTGATTACTCCAACTTTTTCACCATGCCCTTTTTTGGTTAGTCTATACTTTAAGAAAGAAATAAAAGCCACAAGAATTTAATGGGCCAATTTGTTTATGATAACTGAAACTGATATAATCCAAGAAAGAACATTTCAAGACAAAATTTGATACAGAACCAATTTAAACATTATATAGTCCTTAACTCCTGCGAAAAATGATGTATGTACCGACTCAAACAAATGAATCAATACATTCCAATTGCCTAATCCCAAGCACTAGGTGCACCGCCACTACCACCACCATAGCCACCGCCATATCCACCTCCACTGTTACCACCTCCATAGCCACCGCCATATCCACCTCCACTATTGCCACCACCATAACCACCACCATAGCTGCCATATCCACCTCCACCGCTATAGGAGTTATCCTTTCGAAAGTCACGGCCACCAAAACGTCCTCCTCCCCGCTTGTTCTTGCCTCCACCATACGACACCCGGCTGGCATAACGAGTAAGCCATGCAGGTACTTCTTGATTAGCTTCCTGCATCAAGTCAGCTAGTGATTTTGCTAGTGACACATTGTTCTCATTAAAGAAAGCTGTTGCTAATCCTGTCTTCCCAGCTCGGCCTGTTCGTCCTATTCTGTGCACGTAGTCATCGATGTCATTAGGAAGGTCAAAGTTGACAACATGAGCAACAAGTGGAATATCAAGACCACGTGCTGCCACATCGGTTGCAACTAAAATCGGTGTTTTTCCGCTCTTGAACGATTTCAGTGCTTGCTCCCTTTCCTGCATTCAATTTTGCAACAAAAGGATAATCCATATGTACTAAAATTGACGTTTGACTACTTGTTATATTTATCTAAAATACCCTTCACTGTGTAGATATTATAGAGGTGCCACCTTCACCCATTTGAGTTTTGAATGGATTGTTTAGGTTGTGCTTTAACTCAAAAGGTCAAATCAAAGTTTTATGTAAAACAGGAACAGGTTGAAAGGGACAAATGGGTCAAATGTCGACCAAATCTAACTTGTACTGCAGATAACCTCTTTAATCATTTTAATTCAAAGAGCTAGATAATTATAGTAATAAAATTGTGTTCATAACTATATTTTCTAAGAGGTGGACAAGAAAATGTTGCCCCATTACAACGTGAACCAGTTTTCACCCGTTACCAACCCATCTGATCAGCCAATCTTGTCACCTCTAAGAAACAATTAATCATTTTAATTCAAAGAGCTAGATTATTGTAGTAATAAAATTGTGTTCATAGCTATATTTTATATAAAGTGGACAAGAAAAATGTTGACCCATTACAACATGAACCAGTTTTCACCCGTTACCAACCCATCTGATCAGCCAATCTTGCACCTCTAGGAAAAAGCATTTGATGTTCTTAAGCATCATATCCAACTCACCGGCTGTGTTCTATCACCATGGATCGTAGTAGCAGGAAACCCATTACTATACAACCAGTATTCAAGTGAATCGGCTCCCTTCTTTGTCTCAACAAAAACTAATGTAAGAGCTTGCTGCAAAATAAGTATTGAAGATCAATCCTTTGCAAGATTTCACATTGAACATAAATTAAAAAGACGGATAGATAATAACAAGATGCATAAAAAAAAAATAGCAGTACCTTGCCGTGAGTATCATTTTCCTTCTGTGCATGAAGAAGGTCCATAAGATGGCTTCTCTTGTCAACTTCTTGAACAAATTCCACACGTTGGACAATCAAATCGGTGCTTGAACCAACACGTCCCACGGTCAAAAATATGTAATTTGAAAGAAAATCAGATGCCAGTCTCTGCACAAGAAGCAATTAGCACCAAGTATTTCATGTTTGGACCAAAAACCAAAAAGTGGACACCATAGCAATGAGTGTACCTAATAGGAAAAAACAGTTTTAGTACTTGGTAAATGTTTGCTAAACTCCCCATAAGTACCATATTCTGATTTTAATTAACAATAGGCTAGAGAAACTTTAAATTGAAATTCTTAGCAAACTTATCGACACATGATGTATTATAAAACACGACACAGTTATGCACTCATTCTATCACGTAAAAACGAAAATGATAGATAAACCTAAAATGTAGGCCTAAAGATATGTGTAACACGAAGAAGACAGATGTCAGAATCAATGGAGAAGATAAGGAGTGAGAAAATGTATATGCCATGTGTCATTTATTGAATGACTTACATGTTTGGTGTGTTTTAGGCCTATGTAATATGTATCATTACTCTAAAAAAAATACATGAAGCATCATCATGGGATAGCCTACTTTTTATCGTAACGTTTCCCTTTTTCAGGAAATGGTCAAACTACTAATACGAATACTATATTGAAGGTAGTTTTAGCCCATAAGCTTTTTTACTTTGTCATCATTGAATATTGCCTTATAACTGACTCATAGTAAAACAATTTGCTCAACTAATAATCCTCGGTGACCTGAGTAGAGGTGGCAAAATGGATGGGTTGGGTGACGCATTAAAACAATTACTTCTGCTTGGGTCGGATTGACCCGCAAACAATTACTTCTGAAATAGGTGTTAGGGTTTCTTAATTTTATATTCTTGACATATCATTTCTTCTTTATCTTTTGCTTCACCCTACGCCCATCTTCTCTATCCAAAAGCTATACTGTAGTCTGGTTTTGTTTTTCTTCTTTTTGAAATTGGAAAAAGTTTATCTTAGTTCTAAGACGCACAAGTTCCGAGTCGACTCAACTTGAACCAAGTCGCTGCATAACTCGTGAGTCATGAACGAGTCAGACGCAGATCCAAATCATACCAAGATGCCACTTTTTAAGGATAAACTAAGTGACTCGTGCGAGTTTGACAACTGCAGTTAGAAATTATTACAAAACTGTATCATTACAATAATAATCAAACTTTTTTAACAAAGCAAATCAGGAAGGTTGTATTAACTAGAAATACACTTCGGGCAACTTTCATCCCATTTGACCCGTTTCCCTTTTAGCCAACTTAGTTTTACTTTACCCATTTGACCCGCCAGAGATAACATATAGCCTAAATCAACCCAGACACTTTTAATTGGATAAAATCAACTGCAAACCAGCTACCAGATCCCATAAAAAACAGCTTGAATAATAGTATCCTAATACCAACAATGACACAATGATGACAAAAATAATGATTATAATAGCCACTGAAATATATATGTAACAAGTATGTATGTGCAATTGATATAAAAGCCAGCCAACAAACCTGGATTTCACTAGGAAATGTGGCACTGAACAGCATTGTTTGTCTAGCACCTGGAGGAGGCATGTCTGTTTGCTCCACAATTTTTCTGATTTGTGGCTCAAAACCCATATCCAGCATCCGATCTGCCTCATCAAGGGCTAAATACCTTATCATTTGTAGTGATACTTTTGCCCTCTCCAGTAAATCAACTAACCTTCCTGGAGTGGCGACAAGAATATCAACTCCTCTCTCGATCTCTCTTAACTATCCATGCATAAGATCCCACCAGACACCAATAATACCATCGGTGATCAATGATGACAATTGTAGAAAATTTATAAAAAAAAAATCCATGTATTATCAAACGATTAGCAAAGTCAATGATATATGCAAAACGGGGGAGTGATCACAGATAGTACTAAAAAAGTCAAAACAGGCAAAAACAAGATGTTTAACAAGCAGGGTAATTTGTAATGCACAACTCATATAGGCCATTAACTAGCAGGAAATATCAGGGTGTTAACCATAACCATGTCATAAAGAAAATGTCTGACAGATATCCATAGATCTCGTAAAAATGTCACCCTAATAAAAAAAAAGTATGTGAATACATATCTGCTTCTCGAGTATAATTACTCTAAAACATACTGTACCAATTAAGGGGAAAAGAGAACTTGATGACTAAATATGCATCCATTTTATACTTATATATCAGAATTATGTTCCAGATACCTGTTGGTTAATTGGGGTTCCTCCATAAACAACCACCACCTTGACACCCGTCTGATAAGAAAACTTCCGTGCCTCCTCGTGTATCTGGATGTCATACAATATAGAGAGAGATCAAGTGAGCCAACTATCTAAATTACCTAAACATACAGGTTTATTCGTAAATGAAAACCTGACAGGAGAGCTCCCTTGTAGGGGATATAATCAGGGCAAGGGGAAAAACGGTCCTGGTACCACGTGGTCTCTGTGCAAATTGCCCCTTCAAAATCCCACTGATTATAGGGAAGCAAAATGCTGCCGTCTTCCCTGACCCAGTCTGTGCACATGCCATCAAATCCCGTCCCGCAAGAGAAATGGGAATCGTGTAACGCTGTACAGGTGTTGGCTTTACATATTTGCACCTTCTAATATTAAGATTTAGAGCCTCGCCTAAATCTATCTCTGCAAAAGTATTAACAGGAGGTGGCACATTTTCCCCACTAGTTTCCACGGGAATATCTTCATAGGCATCAAAGTTGATGCCGCCGCTTACTTGCTCGGATGCAATCTCCTCGGGACTATCTATATCATCATTACCAAAAGGATTAACCTCCACATCTCTACCACCCCAACCACCACCTCTATTTCCCCAACCCCTTCCACCACCACGACCGCCAGTACCAAATCCGGGCCTACCATTTTCAAACCTTTGACTAGGAGCAGCCCATCTTGACCCACTTGTCTGCCCACTGTGTCCTAACCTTTCATTTACAGGAGGTCCACCACCATGTGATGCAGCTGAGCCAGCTACCTGAGCCGGTACAGCCGACCTATTACGAAGATGAGGTGGGACATAAGCAGGCTTACCAGAAACCGCTGCAGGCCCACCAACCCCATCACTTTCAGACCCTAAAGCTGCATTCTCAACCGTGTCCGCCCATGAAGTACTCATGATTTGAAACTATCCGTCCTCAACCTTAACCACAATATTTCTAAAAAAAACCACCGATCCACAATAAACTAATGTTGCTTCCAGATATCTCCCAACACTAAATGAATCAAGAAAATGTAATCAATAACTGTTGACATAAAATAAAAATAAAAAAATCGAATTCTATATGTATTATGTAAGCTCATCCAGTTGTAATCAGAAACATGGAAAAATATCAAAATCATGCAAAAACACATAAATCACCCAAAATTCCATAAATCAAATAAGGATCAATTGTTTTTAAATGCATCCAACTTTACACGAAACGCTATAGTATGTATCCTACTTTGAAGCTCACTATTGTATGTAACAAACTTTCAGTTCATTGCTATTTAAAAGTATCTGTGGGCCTCTTCGTAAGACAACCCAGTATTTTATTTTATTTTCCATATAAGTTGTTAGGTTAGCTATTTACAAGCTATAATAGGTCAGAATGTCAGGTACATTAAACAGAAAAAACTAAAATTTTGAACATAAATGACAAATCATCCAAAATTCTTAAATTAATCAACGCTCGGCTCTTTTAAAATGTATTCAAGTTTACACGAGACGATATAGTATGTATCCCATTTTAGAACTTTCTAGTGTATATAACAGACTCTCAATTCATTCCTATTGTATGTATCCGGTAACCTCTTCGTAAGGCGACAACTATTTTTTTTATTTATTTTTTCCTGATGTGACAGTGGGCAAATACATATTATAAAGTTGAATAAGTTCAAATCATGCAAACAAAATAAAAAAAATATAATAAAATGATCTGAATTCTAAAGAAAATGAATGAATGCATGACCTTAAATAAAGGATAACTGTTACAGTATAGCCGATCGATATACAAATTCTGACAGATTTGTATATAACAGTGTAATTAGTAGAGGTGTTGAGAAATAGAAGCAATTAGACTAGATATGAAGTAGGCACCTGAATTGATGGAGTGAACAAAAGGAGAAATTTAGTTGAAATCAGAAACCCTAATAAAAAGAGGAGCTATATTTCAGATACAGGTTTTTGGGACAATGATGAGGAAATATCGGATTAGTGACGTGTGTGGTATTATTACATATTTTACTTCACTTTTTATTTATTTTATAAGTTTATTTCTAATTTTAGTTTTTTTTTTTTTTCTTCGTAAAGTTGTGAATTATTCACGAATGTCGGGAGGTCTAGTATATGTTGTCTTAATCAGATCCGTGTTGGAGAGTCTCTCGCGGAATAGATCCCCAGTTTAAACCAATCAATGAGAAACCCTTATCACCCAAATATCTGGATGATAAACTCATTCAAGCCCACCATATGTGGAAATTAAATACATGTGGTCAACCCCAAATATGCCTAGGGAATTATAAGTAGGAATGTAAATGAGCCAACCTACCCGCAAACTATTGGAATTCGATTTGTAAAAAACTCCTTTCGAGCCGAACCTAAATGAGTTCGAGTCGAATCCAGCTTAACTGTTGGCTCGTTTACTAATCGTGCCCGAGCTCGAACTTCGAATGCATATGTAACTTGATTAAGCTCGCAAGCCTAAACGAGCTTTTATATATTTGTTTGGAACTCATACCATAAACAAAATACTAATGCAAAAGTGGGTTGATCACTTAATTTTGATCACTTATCGAGCTCGAGCCAAGTTTGAGTAAAACATTAACTCAATTAGTTTATTTTGACACGCAAGATGATCTCGAGTCGAGCCCGAGCTCTTTAATACATCACGGGTCGAGCTCGAGTTTAAATAATAACGTTCGATACGACCTCGAGCTCCTAAAATTTGAACGAGTCGAGCTCGAACACTGCCAAGATCGGGCTCGGCTCGACTCGTTTATACTTCTAATTATATGGGCAAATGATAGATGCATCAGCTGCACCGTGTTGGCCTCACCATCATATTCACCACGTGACCACTTTAAAATAAAAGTACAAATAACTAATGCAGCACCTATCATTTCCCTAAATTATAAACAATGTTTTAAAATGGTTCATTTTCTCGTATAAAGATATGGCAATCTTCCCTTCTTATATATTTTTACTAGATAATGATCCCGCGGTAAACGCGGGTCGTTGAATAAATTTGTTTTTATTATATCCAATATTTGTAGTTGTTATTGTTCGTTATCCCATGATACTACTACATTAACGTTTTGATTTTAGTTAAAAGATTCAGCAGTGAGAGACAAAATGCTCGAGCTAATGAATGTTTAAAATTTTATTTGGTTAACAGATTCAGCAGTGATAGACTTACTTTCGAGCCAAAATAATATGATGTTGTAAAGAAACTATTATTCATATTGACGTTAGTTTTGCTTTAAGTAACTTTGATATATCCATGAAAAAGCAAAGTGTTATGTAATAAAATTTAAAAATAATTAGGTTTGTTCAAATACATTAAAGAATCAAATGTTTTTAAAATGTTAGAAAATATCATATATTATACAAATAGGTTTAAAACCCGCGTTTACGCGGGGTTGTTATTAGAAATTTTCTAATTTGTGTAGTAATTGTTAATAAATGATAATTCATTACAATTAATTGATACGTAAAACAAATATCAACATGTGAACTTGTATTTTTTAAATATTTTTACAATCCAATTATTTTATATATATATCTAAAACAAATATATGGATATCTTCTAACACGTCAACCTAAACACACCAGTAATCCATACAAAC
>JAOEHQ010039823.1:0-23302 GCA_025447715.1 Asclepias incarnata | reverse complement strand
GTTCTCCCCGATTCCGATCCGAGTTTTCAAAAACTCGTGACTCCCCCCCTCGCCGATCCGATCCCGAGTCACGAGTTTCCCAACCATGGGATTTAAAGAAGGGGCAGATTTTCACAAGTATTTTGTATTTACTATTACTATTTTGTAATTTCTATTTAACTTCTAGCTAGTTTTTATTTGTAACCGGAATATCTGGTTTGTGTTGCGGTTGGCACATTTTGTTCTATTTTTGTTATAGTATACGTTTGATGATATCAATGGTATTGTAGTTGTTTGATAATATTGTTCCTCTTTGTTGTTGTTTGATAAGCTGGTAGAATTATAAACAAGATGATGTGGAAAAATTTAGGGCGGGGATGCAGGAAATGGGCCAAAAACTGCAATAAAATTTGCGCTGAAAATTGCGACGAAATAATCTTTTTTGCGAAAAAATAATTTTTTTTGTAAAAAATGCCCAGTAACAAGCATTGCGACGAAATAATCTTTTTTGCCACGAAATTGTTGCGACGAAATTTCGTCGCAAAATCTTTATTGCGACGAAATGATTATTATTTCATAAATTAAATTTAAATAAAAAAAATATTTTTATATTATAAGTAAAATAATAAATATAAATATTATTTAAAAATTTGCGACGAAATTTTTTGTCGCGAAAAACATTTTGAATTTCTTTTACATTTTCTTTAAGAAAAGTGGGTCCCAAAATATTTGGTCGCAAATTCTTTTTTGCGACGCAAAAAATCAAAATTCTTGTAGTGACTTTTGATTTGCATATGTTTCGGACATGCATCAAACCATTAATAAGTAATAATCTGATCACAGATATCGTTTTGCAGGGCATGAATGAAATGCACTCGATTCATGTTTCAATGTCCCTAAGTACTACAATATAGACTCAACTTAAGTATACAACTATAAGTTACCAAAAGAAAATTTCTATATCAAACAGACCCTTTCTAATCCGGTTTGCAAGATTAATTTTACGTCATATGAAAGGATCATGAAATAATCGATAAATTTATACAGAATACACAGGCCTCATACCTCAAATGCCAGTGACTCTGCATTAGTCAAGTATGGAAGCTCCCCGAGAAAATAGTAATCCCTGTTACTACACGTAACCTCAGAAACACTGCTACACCATAATGGTTTCTGTTGCAAGTTTTTGAAGTAATAAGAATAGATACTAATTATGATAGAAGAAACTATAACAGAAACTCATAATAACTTAGAAAACTGGTTTTAGCAAAGAAACAAGGTGTTAGGAAAGCAGCCAGTAGCCTTGTGGTACTAACCTCAAAGAAGTTCAATGCGACCAGTGCAAATATATTTAGAGTCCATATAATGTCAAAGCGAATGAACATGAAATAGAACTTTGCAGCGGTTTCAATGTTTGGTAACTCGAGGATTTCCTCCGGTAGACCATCTCCATCTTCAGCCTGAATATCGGGAATTTCATTTATTATCATGACAGAAACTGATATATCCGGCATATATATGCATGCATGTCAAAATTGTATCTGTGAGCTTCTTAGAAAGAAAGGTAAAAGTCTGCTTCAATATATCTGCTATATGGTCATGTTGTTTTTTGACTGAGTTGGGCTTCGTCCTTAGTTAAGCTATAAAAATGAATGAACTATTACAAAACCTAGACTTCCTCTTAGGGTTATAATAAATAAATAAAAAATAACCGAATAACAAACTAGTAACACAAACTGAATATTCTGATTCATTTAAACAGGATAATAATTGTCTCCCTCATGTATGTTGAGCAAAAATGAGACTAGAAATGGTCAACAAGAGAAAGCAAATCAAAAGGGACTGATGAACCCATAAAAATAAAAATAAAAACAATACAGTCAGGGTGGGTTGGGGGTCGGGTATGCTGTTATCATTGATTTTTGCATGTCCAGTTAATTAATTAAGATCTTTTTTATAAACGGCAATCTACTGTACTCTTATATACTACAACAACAACAACAACAACAACGGTGCCCAATCTCTGCATAAGCGGGTTATACTCTTATATACTATCCCAAATAATCCTAAAATCAATCCATGTCAACCTGGACTTCTCCCAAAGAGATGCCTCTACCAAATGGGCTAACCCTATGTTGGCTTAATTGAGAATATTATTATGAGGTGAGACTAAAAGAGGAAATAACCCTGAAAGCAAACTCAACAAGTCAACAAAATGGCAAAGACATTTATCTTAAAAAATGGCAATGGTATGTATAATTATAGGATTGGTAGAATATGGTGGTGGTTAGTATATAGTAAATAATACAACTACGACAATACGAGCAGGGGCGGAGCCATAAAAAACTAATGGTAATGGATTCCAGCCTTATTTTGCTCGTATTGATAAATTTTGACCCACTTAAATATTATTTTGTAACGTGTTTGTGTTTAATAATTTTTTCGGCCTACCCCGAACCAAAATCCTGATTCCGCCGCTGAATATGAGTACAACACAATATACATACAACACAATATACATACAGTAGTAAACTAGAATAGAATTGAATGGAGTTGAAATTTGTGAAAGTAAAAGAGAAAGATAGGAGGGGGGTTTACAAGATCAACAAGAGCAGCAGCCTTTTGATAAGCAGATCCATAAGCGATGGCATCCGACCGCCGACTAAAAGGTTTCCGCCCACCTCTACTACTCTCTCCCCCAAGTAATGGCGCCTCCGCACCACCATCACCACCCATTATATTATATTATAACAACAACAAACAAAACTAAGATCTGTACGTGTGCCAAACTGCCAACCAACCACGTCTGGTACTACGTGCTTCTCTCTATCTCACTCTAAATCCGACTACCTATATCTATATCTATATATATATATATATAGGGGATAACATATATGTCTACCTCCCTCTCACAAATTCAATCACGTGGCTAAATCCTTTAAAAAAATTTAAAAATTGTGCGGCTGCTAGAAGATATATATTATATTATCCCCATATATATGTATAGAAGAAGATAATATAATAATAATAAAATAGAAGATGTACATATTCATATATGATATATGTCCACATGGACACAGAGATGTACGTAAACCAATATGTCCACTTGGATACAGACACGTGTGAAGAATTAATTAATTATAAAAACCTTTCGAATGATTGCACAAATTTTAAATTCATAAAAGCCTAACCGTGAAATGCAAACTACAAGTTAGGTAGTTCAAGCTCACTATCTCCAGTTTTTTAAATGTGTAATTTTAATGCATAATTTATTAAATTGTTTTACTCGTAAAAATCACTCAAGTTTTATATTTATAATACAAGGATATACTAATAATGATATTAAGTATATCTTACTAAGTATAGTATATCTAGTAGTAAGTCCAGGATCATTTACATGAAATAAGTTTTAATAGTTAATAATTATATTAAATTTAGTCTAAAAAGAAATTGTAAAAATTGAAGAGTTGTGACCGAGTTGAAACTGTAACATCCTAAACGTTTTTCCTATACCTTTGACTTTGTTGTTAGTCAAACGATAACCGTTTTTTGTGCCGTTAATTCCTTTAAATGTTAGTTAATTATTATGTCGTTAATTGATGATTAATGTGCCTATATGTGAACATGTTATCGAATTATGTGATGTTAATATGGCGTGTTGGTTCACCATTATGTGCTTGAAATATTAGTTGACTTTCCGTTAGTATACGTATTAGCTATGGGCCTTTGTTTTTAGGCTAATATGACTTTTTAGGCTTGTTTAAGTGGACTTTAATCAAGCTCAATCATTATGAACGAATTTTTAAAGATAAATCTGGTCCATTAGGGTTTAACTAGTCTAATAACCTCTTTTTAATTAACTCTTATAATTTAATAACCTAATTTCATTAAGTTTTACCATTCTCTATTATGTCTCCATCTTTTTCACTCAAAATTCATGGCTATATTTTGGAAGAACAGTAAGTATGTCTTTCTTTTCAATACATGATTCATTACGATGATCCTTGCGTGTGTCTAGAAATTTTTATACAAAAAATTAACGTTTTCGAGCATATTTTGGGATCTCAATGGTGACTATCATACAAGAAGAGGTGAGAACTTTAAAATCATTCATTTTTGATGTGTTTTTATATTGTGTAATTATTTGGAGTGATCTTGACTCACACACATGGATTTCAATACGATCCGTAACGTCTTTAAAACTTTTTTTCGTGAAATCCGGTGATGAAAGTGACTTAAATGAAATTTATTTTCTGTATTATCTTCCTTTCTGAAAATAATGAGTTTTGCAAAAAGAATCACTTGATTTGGTTGAATAACGAATCCGGCATCTCATTTTAAAGATTTATATATATGTTGTAACGTTTCTGTCGTTTGGTCATTAAACAGAGAATTAAAATGAAATGTTTTCTGGAGTTATATTCTTTGATGAAAAACCAAGATATCTCAAAAGGAATCGCCTAAATCCGTTAAGTAACGAAGTAGAAATCATGTTTTAAAGTTTTATATACATTTAGCATTTGATGAAAAATAAATAAATAAATAAAAAGCTAAAGCCCGTCGACCCTTTGTTCAATCAGCGCTGACATCATGCTGATGTCATTATGCTGATGTTATCATGCTGATGTCATCATGCTTATGTCAGCCTTAACCAGAAGTTACATTTATAGTCCTTGTAGTTTTAGAAGTATCATTTTCAGTCCCTGATGTTTCAGAAATGACAGTTCCAGCCCCTGAAGTTTTAAAAGTGAAAAATTTGGTCCCTAGGGTTTCGGAACTTGTCACTATTGGTCCTTTCATTTTCAAAAAATGACCTTTTAAGTCCCTACAGCTTTTAGAAGTGACAGATTTGCTCCCTGCAGTTTCAGAATTTGCGGTTTTGGTCCTTTTGGTTGAAAAATCAGAATTTTCATTTTTAGTACTCACTATCAATGTCTTCTTAATGAAAACTCAAGATCATGTTTTATTGGCACATCACTTTAAAATACCAAAAGTTCAACTATAACTCTTGATATAATGGTTTTCAAAAGACAAATAACAATATAATAGCACGAACATCTGATCCTATAACAAGTTCTGAAGGTAGTTTGAAACTTATTGAAGGATAAAAAGGAGTACTACTGGTTGATTTGACGATTTGAACAGGTTCGAGATCAGTGTGACTGGAAACTATGTCTGGAGAATCTTTATTGTAGTTGATAGGATCAGATTCTTCAAAGACAATTGGATTTACTGAAGGGGGATCAGGGATTGACTTTTTATTAATTGCAGAGTTGGATTCATCAAATGTAACATGAATTGATTCATGTACTTTCTCCAGTCTACTGTTGTAGACTCTAAAGGCTTACCCACAAAGAAACCTTCATCAGCTTTAATATCAAATTTCCCTAGCTGACTGGAATCGTTTAGGATGTACATTGGACATCCAAAAACGTGAAAATACCCAATATTAGGCTTTCTTTTCCTGAGGACTTCATAGGCTGTCTTTTTATGTCTCTTCACATAGACTGACTGGTTTTGAGTGTGGCAAGCTGTATTGATTGCCTCAGCCAAAAAACTGGTAGGAAGACCATATTCATTTAGCATACTCCTGGCAGCTTCTATTAGTGTATGATTTTTTTTCCACAACTCTATTTTGCTCTGGAGTGTGTGCTGATGAGAAGTTCTGGGAGATGCCAGTGACAATGCAGAATGACTCCAGTGTAGCATTTTGAAATTCTGTTCCATTGTCACTCCTTAACTGACGCACCCTTAGTTTGTACTTGACCTCAATTTGTTTGATGAGAGAGATGATTTCAGCAGCAGCTTCGTTCTTGGACCTGAGAAAAATAACCCAACAATATCTAGAAAATTCATCAACAATAACGAGGGTATACCTTTTACCAGCACGAGTCTGAACATTCACTTGACCAAAACGATCCATATGAAGCATGTGAAGAGGTTCAGTGATACTGAAATTTTGCTTGGTCTTGAAACTGGCGCATTTCTGCTTTCCCATCTCACATCCTGGACATGGCTTATCCTTTTGAAAGGAGATCTGAGGAATCCCTCCAGCAAGTTGTTTTCGAGACAACTTATTTTTATTTCTGAAATTTAAATGGGATACCCTCTTATGCCATAACCAGTTTGTGTCCTCATCTGCCTTGGTGTAAAAGCATTGTTCTTTGGAAGAACTCTCCATATCCAAGACATACACATTTCCTTTTCTTGGTGCAATCAATACTACCTGCCAATTCTTGTTAAATATGGTGCCCTGAGCTATATCAAATAAGACTCTGAAGCCATCATCACACAGTTGACTGACACTGATAAGGTTATGTTTCAAACCATTCACATATGCAACACGTGTAAATTTGACTTGTCCATTGTTTAGAACACCATATCCTTCAGTTTTACCATCACCATCATTGCCAAAAGTAATTGAAGGACCATCTTGAACATGGAACTCCTCCAGCAGGGGCTTACATCCGGTCATGTTCCGGGAGCATGCACTATCCAGATACCAGATTTGCTTCTTTCGATCGCCCCGCGCATGCACAAAAATCATTAGTTCGATTTGGGAACCCATCTACTGATGGGTTCACTGGACTCTCCCCTTTTAGTCCCATTAGATTCTTGTGGTTTATGACTGGAGGATGTCACTGGAGCTTTTCCTTTGCTGCCAGTTCCAACAAAAACAACAAGTTTGATGGTTTTGATTTCCTTTTTCTTAACAGATTTTGCTCCAGATAGAGCCTTTGGTTGTTTTGAAAAGGGTTTTGTATTTTGTTTGGGAATAGGCGAATTTCCCTCAAAATTGTTAAGTCTGGCATTACACTTTGAACCTGGCGAGCCAAAAGTGAAATTTGGCTCTTTAGTCGCAACAAAATACTATCAATGAACCTGGAGCCTTGTCAGTCGTACTGGACTTTGGCTCAGGTGGGGAGGCTTTCTTAGGTGTTTTAGGCTCCTTTGAAAAAAACTGAGGTGAAGGTTTCTTCAGAGTGACCTTCTTGACTGGAGCAATGGTCAGGATTGTGTCAGTCTTGAACTCAGGGGTCTTTACTTTAGTTTTGACAACATCATACTCAGTTTTAAGTCTAACTTCTGATGGTAGTAAATGAAGATCTGGGACCAAAGATGCAACATGCAAATTTCCACCAAGATAGGCTTTTTGTTGTTGAGGAAACTGATTACATGCAGCATCATATGGTCTTTTAGTTTGTATCCAAGAGTTTATGACCTTTCTTTCTTTTTCAATAATGACTTTAAGCTCTTGTTTTTCAATCTCTAGAGGCTCAGTTGCCAAAACTTGGGCTTTATAGGCCAGATGAACATCTTGCAATTCTTTTAGTTTTGACTTGATAATTAGCCAAAGAAATTGTGCCATTTACTTGATAATTAGCCATGCCTAGGCAATTATTCTATTTTGTTAAATTACATACAAGCTACATAAGTTAAGTGCGGGGGAAATAAAGTGTTTCAAGTTTTCCAGCTAGGATACACGCCTAAAGAGCTATGACAATAAAATTTGTATAGGTGTAAAAGACTAGAATTGTGTCCACACGATGCGTGACGGCGAATGTGTTGCAAGTTGTTCAACTAGGATACACGCCTAAAGAGCTTTGACAATGAAATTTGTATAGATGTAAAAGACTTGAATTGTGTCCAGACGATGCGCGACGACCGAATGTGTTTCAAGTTGTTCAACTAGGATACGGGTACGCGCCTAAAGAGCTGAAGGTGACGGTTCCCAGCTTTTCCAATCGTAGGCTTTGTATGGTGGTCCGATGTAGTCATGTAGTTGTGTAAGAGAGGGAGTTATATGTATGGTGGTCCGGGATAGTTGTGTAAGAGAGTGAGTTATACTGATATTATGATAAAATAGTTGATTTTGTATTTGAATTTTTTTTACATTTATTACTATATTGACTTATTAGTAACTAATTAAATATTTGTTTTAATTCATTTGAAGTTACTTTACCTAATTAATAGTGTATTAAATGATAGTGCATTACATGCTATCAAATACATGGGTAAAATAGTAAAATCCATATACTTAAAACTTCAAATTTTATGACAAAGTATCAATTGTTTTATAATATACAAGTAGTATAGATAATTCGGATTCACTTGAACAAACGTTGTAGCTACGGTGGCTAAGAGGGCTACAATAAGAATTTGCCAGGTCACCGAGGCCATAATGCCAATCATGATGAGTATTTCAGTACCAGCAACAACACATGAAAACGCAAATGGTATGTCAAAGTCAATTACACACAGATCAGATAAGGTCTGCAGGAAACAATAGGTTAATTAATTAGTTACTAGGTCTTTCTAACTTGTGCCCTAAGGACACTCGTTAGAAATATTTAATGAACTTAACGTTGACTTATAAATATATAAAATCATATTAACAATACTTATTTAATGTGTATTAGTTATGTTTTTAAATTCTATAAGGAAATTGTAACTTTATTCCATAAGTTTATCATGTGCCTATCATAGGCGCATGATAGAAAAACCCTTAGTTACCACACATGTTTTTTTGACACCATTTGTTTTAATTGTATCCATACCACTGAACTCTTACCCTAGTCAGAATTCTTCCAACTGGAGTTGAATCAAAGAAGAGCATGGGGGCGCCGAATATTGCATCCGTAAATTTTTGGAAGAACAAATTGGAAGCTTTTAATCCCAATAGAGTGGAAGACAATGATCTCAGGAACATATGCTTGTACTTGAAATCAAAGTGTAAACACCAATCAACATAATGGGCGAGAGTTCACGTATTTGAATACCAATCGCTAGCCAATAACCAGCTGTTGCCTGAAGTGCCGCAAAACAGAAAAACATTAGCACCCAAAGAGAGGTATCTCAAGATAGAAAGGAAAACAGTGAATCTAGAGATGTATATATATATATATACCTATACAGAAAGCTAAAACATGGCTAGAAACAACTCATAACAAAGTATGAAGGGAAAAATGATAAGAAACTTGGAGTTTTGGCAATTATAACAGCATAAATCAAGGTTGATTTGAAGATTAAGGTTTAAGCAAAGGAGGGGTGGAATGTTGACTTTGGTATAAACTCTAACATGATAATATTAATAATAATTTGCTTAAGTTTGTAATCAAATGATACAATAAATAAGTGGTGGATTATTAATGAGAAGTCAAATAAGTATCCTATAATCAAATAATCCTCTTGGATGGTATAAATTTATGTTCCCATTTGGCCAATTTCATGGTAACTTGAGCACAAAGACAGTACGTCGAAACATTCCTTCTGGTTAATTAATAGTCAGTTTACCCACTTGTTTCCGCGATCGACAGCTTAATTAAAGTCTTAATTAACCAGTTGATGGACAATTAAAGCATCATTTTCTAATAATTATGTTTTCTTGTAATACATTCCTGTTAAAATGTGTTATCACGTATAACTAAAAATCTAATTGCTGGCTTTTCAAATGGCAGGTCAAATTGCTGGCTTTTCATGCAATTTTGTAAATCACGAGATTTGAATTGCGATTTAACACTACGATTTAAATGTCTATTTTGTAAAAACCCGGGGAAAAATTGCCAATATGTAGTATCAAGTATTGGTTATAGCTACCTGCTGGGTTTTATTTTCTCTACCATTTTATACTGTTTCACTGCCTCATAACTTCTAAAGCTTTGGGAGTTCCTATATGAAATACAAAGATGAATTAGGAACTCTCGGAGCAACAAGGTTCTCAAAATTTTGCCAATATCAAGCATCTAATTCACTGTCCAAAACTATATCGGTGTAAGCCATGTAGATATATGGTTGAATTAATGTTTATGAAAAATTATCTTACACAATTATTTTTTTTTTACAGCAAATCCTAGCCCTACCCCACACTCAACCCAGCTGCCTGGGCGAATTTCGCCAAATTGAGCACCTCATGAGGCTCGAACCTCCACAGAGGGAAAACCCCCATACCATTGGACCAATAGCCAATGGCATCTAATTACACAATTATTAAAAAAGATAACCAAAGATTAAAATCCTTATATATTTATATAAATAAATCCACTAAAATTAGTGAGTAGTATCTCTCTCAAAGTCTTTTAATTAGTAAGCGTTTAGGAAAACCAGAAGTAAACACCGAGAACTGTATTCAGTGTATAAAGTATAAAGTATTTGAGTTGGAAAACCGCAAATGAAGACATTTCTTCGGTCACAAGTAAATGATAGAGTATCTCTTCGGCAAAAGATAAATAATTATAAGATCACACGCTTGGCAATAGAATATTACAACAAAAACAGGAAGGTTATTTGTAGATTAAGATAAGATCACCTAATTTAGTGTATTACAAAATAGAGTTTTTTATGTTTCTACTTGGTAACCGATATCTACAACCCTGATTGTGGGTACAGATCCACTACTAGGAAACTGGGCTTTACTATCAGATTTCAAATTTGACGTAAATTACCGACGAACTTAACGACAGATTTACCGACGAAACGTTGTTGATGACACCTGAGTCAGATCAGCAACGGATTAGCGTCGGATTAGCGACTTTGACACAAATTACCGACAGACTTAACGACAGATTTACCAACGAAATTTGTTGATGGACATCTGAGTCAGATTAGCGACAAATTAGCGTCGGATTAGTGACCGAGACACTCCGTAGGTAATTTGTAGGAAAAACACAACCTTCACTGACAGATTAGCGACAACTTGATGACCATTAAAACCCAGTCGGCATTCTGACCAAAACTAATTCAATTAACGTCGGATTAGCGATAGAAAAAACCGCCTTACGGTAATTGGATAAACTTAAGTAATTTGATTGTAATCAAAGTTTGTAGTAATATGTTATCTTCTTTTTTTTAACGGTCAACGTAACTAACAGAATCGTCCAGTTACTCCTTACGAAATGACCCATTGACAACAAATGGAATTGGAAATCTTTATTTGTTGAATTGGATTACTGAAATCATTTTTCTATATAATTTATTTAATAGTTAATAATATATATATATAATTTTTATAACTAGTTAAGTTTGGTCTGCGTGTTGTGCGGCTTCAATTATTGCGATTATGTTTGTTATTGATGTGGTTCCGCTATGCTAGTTTATTTGGGTTGAATCCACAACCGCTTAATAGAAATGCAACACCAAAACCACTCGATCTATCGGAAAATATCACCTACGAGCTTTTTACCTACAGATTTTAGCCAACGTTATTTTGTCGGTGATAGCCTTTAGCGATGGATTAGCATTAAATTTGACCATCGGTTAATCCTGTTATTTTCGTAGTGTATGTTAATGCAATGCATTTCTATCTTTGACGAAACATGCAAGCTTTGATGATATTGCCTTTTATATAAAATATAGATTATTGTCTAGCGTAATACATGGATAAACTCATAATATTAATAAAATGTTAATGTTTAATAATAACGGACGATAAAATATGTAAAAATCTTCGCCTTTTATTTTATTATTTTTTATTAAATTTCATAATTCAAACGTAAGTAACATTTGTTGTTTATTTAATAGGGTACACAAGAAACACACCTTGATAAATAATACTATTAAGTTTGTTGGAAACACATGACATAAAATTTCTTTTTGGAAAGGCGTGTTTCGAATTGCACTTCAGCTCACCATATAATGGTGAGTGCCACTCATGATAGACTATATTGTCTTAACCGGGTCTGCGCTACCGCATAGTAACATCTCCAAGAAAAAAACCCCTCAAACATGTCACCCTCAATGATCAAACCCATGACCTATAGAAAAGACCTCAAGTACATCCATCAGCCGTGCTGACTTCATTTGCTACACATGATATAACTTAAACTAAACCCTAATAGCTGCCACCGCCAAATCTCTAAATAATAATGAATTTAAGAAATACATAGTTTGGAATATTATTTTAGTTTTTTAGTTTTTGTAAAGTTCAATACATGAGTATAATTACTCATTTGTCCTTTGTATTTTGTAATCACTTGTAACATTTACTTAATTGAAAAAATATCTTTCTTTTTAATCTCTCTCAACCTCCATTACACATACATCATCTAAACTCACATTGCCTCCATTAGAACACATTACAAGTTTAATTCTAGATGTATATTTTTTTTGAACGGCAAAGACTTAATTCTAGATATATGTCGATCGTACAGGATTAAAACATGATTAACCTTTATTTTTTTTTATATTGTGCTGTATTAATAATTAACCTTCCATCACCCTATGCCTATATAATTAATGTAAGAGATTTGTTAAGTTGTAATAAGTTAGGACCAAAATGAATATGAATTAAAACCAGACAATCAATATGAGAAAGACTTTTGATGAAAAGGAAATGGGTTATGGGTACATATTGATTGATATTGGATGATGGGGATACGCAGGGTGTTAAAAAAGCATTAGAGAATAACCTCACACCTCTATCTTCCTCAATTCGTTCTCATTTATTCATCGTTTCATAGATAGGACATAGAAGATAGATTATATTCTCTTTTTCCCCCCGTAATTTTGTATCTATTCGACCACTTGAAAAGAAGGGGGGAAATGGTGTATATATTTAAGCTTGTTATGAATTTTTCTCATCTCTTTGTGGCTTAAAAATGACTAAAAGATTACCCACACAATTCGGCCGGCGATGGTGACGGTGGCGAGACGTGAGAGGTAAGCGGTGACTGGTGGTAGTGGTGGTGGTGGTGGTGGTGGAGGCGGGATGGGGGTATCACTACAAGAATTTTGGTTTTTTGCGACGAAATATTTTGCGACGAACACATTTCATTGCAAAAAAGCCCGCTAAACGACAAAAAAAAATACGTTTTTTGACTCCCGCAGTCAAACTATATATATAAAACATCGATTATTATTTTTTGTAAAGTACATAGGCCCGAATGACTGAGCTTCAAGAACGGGATCCCAATAGGTCAGAGAGTGACATCTTGCGGGAGGTGTTGGGTCCTCAGGGTGGTTGGGAACGTGGCATTGGCCCAATAATTAACTTGCCTTCACAGCCTCCAACTCAAAGGATCGATCAACGGATGTTTTCGCAAGCGGAGGCTGATGAGATGGTGCAAGCAAGAGTAACAAGTGAGAGAAACCAAATGATGGCTGAGATGATGTCCCAGATGCAGACTCAAGCGCAATCCCAAATGCAAACGATGTTCAAGAACCATGGGACCTTCCAAGAAGAAGGTGAGTCATCCGAGGACGATTAAATATGATGGTTGTGACTCGTTGGAGTCTTTTAAAAACTTTGTGAATTTGGTATGTTAACTTTAGCTTTATGGTTGTGACAATGGTTGTTAACTTTGACTCCTTATGTTTGTATGTTGGCATCATGTCGTTTTAAACACTAGTTAATGTAGTAGTTAACTTTGACTTCTAATTCCTTAGTTTGTTGTTAGCGATATGGTGGTGTTGGCATTAGCGATGTTGTTGATATAAATGTCTGAAAACAGGTGCGTCAAAATAGCTGTATGTGCAACTAATGTGATTGACAAATTGGTTAATGATGTTGCTTCTGCTTTTGTGTTGCTGACAAATTGGTAAATGTCTGAAAACAGGTGCGTCAAAATAGCTGTATGTGCAACTAATGTGATTGACAAATTGGTTAATGAGGTGAAAAAGGGTGGGAATTCGTTTGGTGCTTCTGCTTTTGCGTTGCTTTGTCACGAAGATGATGTTGACGACATATTTTAGATTACCCAAACGTAGTGCAACTAATGTGATTGACAAATTGGTTAATGAAGGAAAGTGGATTACAAGAAATGATCTTGGTGGGATTTCGAACTAATGGAGGAAATCACAACGGTATAAACATGCTCTTGAGGTTAG
Source organism: Asclepias incarnata (assembly GCA_025447715.1). NCBI lineage: Eukaryota > Viridiplantae > Streptophyta > Magnoliopsida > Gentianales > Apocynaceae > Asclepias > Asclepias incarnata. The sequence goes on along the minus strand of JAOEHQ010039823.1, from coordinate 9,502 downwards.
ACATTTGGCCTAACTTATGTATATTTCATATAATTTTGTTGTATTTTAATTTTGATATTAATGTGATATTATTGATATTGTGATAGTTACTTTTGGAATGATGTTTGATTATTTAAGGTCGAGTTCATGAGTTGGTAAAGTTGTGCTTATTGGATTTTAGGAATTTCAATACACCGATAAGCTAAACCCAGAAAGTAAGCTAACGTATTCTCGAAATGTGCTACAAAGATCAGAGCATATAGATCATCGATGGTACACATGTTCAAAGGTGGTTCAAAGAATGTAACAGCTGCTTTTTCATGTTGGAAAGTTATACCATAAGTTGTGGTTTAAGAAATTATGCAGAGTACATATTTCATGTTTGATGACCATCTTATTACCTTACCATATTTTATATATGTATCTTTCTATGGACATATATATTTTATATATGTATCTTTCTTTGGAGATGTCCATAGTAATATGAAACTCATTTTTCATCATTAATAAAGTCAACTTCTTTTACTTGATATCGTATACCCTTTTATTGGTAAATTTTGATTAAGACTCTGGTTCACAATGGTAGGCCATGAAGTTATAGTTGTTAAAACTCATTGGCCTCATCTTAAATTGACAACGAATTCTCGGGATTTGGTAACAATTTGTGTCCTATAGTTTACGTTCTTACATGAATATTACAACTTTTTGTCTTATATTATGTTATTTTAGCTTAAATTATGAGATTTTCAACATTTGGTGTAGTTTGCAGCTTTAAAGTGTTGACTGATGGGGGTTTCGGTTTTTATTGGAGAGGAACGACGGTGGGAGAGTGAGAGACAATCACTTTTGAATCAAATTAATGACTTCAAGTTACAAATTAAAGAACTAAAAAATGTAGGAGGAAGTAATAATAATAGTGTGGGAAGCTGTTGAGAGTGTTGAAGAAGTGGATCAGAATGCGGAGACCGGGTCAGCTGCTTACCCGTTAGTTGTCGAGGCTGGTTCCACCACTGCAGTTGAGTATGTCGAAGAACAAGTGGTTAGAATTGTGGATGAGGTGAAGGCAGAGGAGGTTCAGGTCTATGAGATCAAGAAGGAGGTGATTGATAGTAAAAAGTGGACAATGTTGAGAGTTGCATCAGAGGGTGTTCAACTTCAAATGATGCAGGAGGCAGAGGGTGATCAAGTTCAAATGACTGAGCAAAAGCAATTTGGTGTGGTTATTCCTCCATATACCCAACCTGTTTGGGATTTTAAGGATGCCTTTAGTGTTTGATAATATGTCACAGTGAAGTGTTTGTTGTTTTTTTTTTAAATTCAGCTTGCTTTGCTTAATCTGAAGGGTCGTTGTTGCTTGCTACCATGTTCCTAAATGATAGTACACGTAAGAGGTATCTAACTAAAATTGTATTTATTTTTGTTGTGATAAATGTCTTTACAACCTTGAATGAGGCCTCGGATTACTTTCATGAATTATGATTGCTAATCCATGTAACCGCGTGAACAACCGCGTCTAGGATCAGGGAAGAGGACTTGGGCAGCAAGCAATGATCAATCCGGGTGAGCAGCCCATTGATGGAGAGTACATGAGGATCGAGAATACTCCACCACACCTTGAAGAAGTTCCAGAGGTCCACAGTCGTGATGTAATGCAAGCATAGGTGTTCAGTGGTTTCAGTGTTTAAAAAAACAGGACAACAAGTAGAATCAAGATCAATGTTGCGGTGATCAAGATTAATTCGGGTCGTTAATATTAGAAGCATTTTGTGATCGCCTTAAAAACGGGATATTGAACTTAAGCCCTCACAACTTCGGTACAATGAGTAGTACCTGACTTCTCTTTCATTTCTTATTTGGTCACTATATGTTTTGATGGACTACTTTATGTTTGATTGTCTCTAAAAGCTACAGCTTGAACTCGAACATTCTCAAAATAGGTGTGTGGAAGTTTTCAACTCTGTGTATATCGAATATGGAATGAAATATTATATAAAAAAATTTTGTTGACGGATATGGAAGATGAAAATCTCCCTCTCCCACTAGAGGAGCCTAGAGCAATGCTTACGTGTCAACTTCTTAACCATGCCCACATTTGATTTTTATGTAATGATTTGAACATGTATAATGACGTATAAAGATGCATTTCTATGTAGTTGAATGGCAGGGTACCCCATTTAATGCTAATTAAGGCTTTTTTTTTGGGATGTCTATATTAGAAAAAAGTGATTTTATTATAATAGTGTTTCCTACAAATCTTTGCAAGTGATTGAATGCTCAGCACCAATAGTTAAGGAGTTTATTACATATTGGGATCAGATCAGTTGGGAATAATGGTTATATTGATGTATAATGGTTATATTGATGTGTGATGGAGTTTATTAAACATTGGGATCAGATCAGTTGGGATCAAATTGCGGGACAAATTAAACAGCTTGTAAATTATTATCGTCACTGCATCTCGCACGCTATAAATCGTCGCCGCTGTAACGCGTGGGTCCCCTACCAGTTTATATTAACACATTTGAAGATTTTAAATTTGATTATATTGGCTTGTAGATACGTTCTAGCAGATGACAACATAATTGCGCGTAAGGTACACTTGGGTAATACTTTTCTTTTTGTATCCAACTTAGAGCATAGGGTATGGTAGTGCAATGCCGACCCCGAACAGTGAGTTGGCAATTGGTACCGACCACTTATCCATAACTCCCCATTCGGCATCGATCAAGAATTCGTGGTTCTTTGTGTATATGCCGATGTCCGGCGTGAGCTTTCTTCTTGGCCTTTAGTGAAATCCAAGTTTGGTAGATTGTTTAAAGAAGTGTGGATGTGTATATATACATACACACACTGCAGTCTGCAAGGAGGTATGAAAAAATGGAAAACAACAACAAAAAGTGTAGTAATCTCACCAAAAACTTTAATATTTTCGTCTTTATTTTTCACTTTTTTTGGACTTATTTTATTGACCTTATTTTCCGCCATCGCCGGAGCTACATATGTGCAAGTAGTTGTGCAACTGTAGAAAAGAAAGTGTTGGTGGTTATATATCCCATATATTTATCATGGTATGATTATATATGTACATACATACAATGATTTTTACATAGTGGAAATAAGAAACGACCTCTGGTTTCGTAATAGTGTATATATTATAAGTAATATTATATAAATCTTTGTTGCAGGCTTTTTAGGTTGAAAAGACTATTGATTTCAATATATTCATTTTAGTCCCTCAATTGTTATTATTTTTATAAAATGGTCATGTTTATTATAAACATATATTTAATGTAATTTTTTGTTTTTAAGTTAATGTATTTTTATTTGTATTGATAAATAAAAAATAATTTAAAATATAATTTATGTAATGTATAAAAGTAAATAAAAAATAATAAAAGTGGTGTTCTGCATTTTATATTGTTCTGCGTCCATAACGGCTCAAAATTGATGAAATGGTGAAAGTTGATGTGGCGTTGAGTTGGCGTTCTGGATGGTTCTGCGTCTATGAACCATACCTGATGCTCTAAGGAGTGGTCTTATATGACAAATAAAAGATAGAACATGTGATCCGATTGTTACATTACATACTCGTACCATATTTCTTGAACATCAACAAAAGACAATAGTTATAAAAAGCCAAAAAGGTGGCAAATAAAAAAGTTAACGAAAAAAAAAACACAGTGGGATTAGTCTAAAATGCTCACATGCCACACATCACCGAAATATAATTATAGAGTGGAGAGTATAAAACTGTCATATACCTAGCTTAGGTATAAAACCCCCTCACATCTTAGTTTTTTAATCCATAAAATTCATGGTGCCCAGGTCATTTATTTATTATACAACAAATATTAAAAAATTAGTATGTGAGGGGATTCTATAACTAGCTTGGGTACATGACAACCACACATTCATTTTTCCTATATAATTATAATAATTACATTATAAAATGGAAATGTGTCACAATATTTGTCTTTATTGTCCGCCATTTTCTTTTCTTTTTCTACACTTTTTCCTCCATCACATCCTCCCATCCCCATATATCAATTTTCAAACTTCTACTCTACTGCTGACTATATTTCTTTCTTTCTCTCTCTTTCTCTTCCTTTCTTTCTTGGGTAATGTTTGATCATTGAAAACAACAACAAATAAAGAATTATGGAGCAACAAGATGAAGGAAATAATAACAGTAATGGAAATGGAGGGATGTTTGTCAAAGTAATGACAGATGAACAAATGGAAGTCTTGAGAAAACAAATTGCTATTTATGCTACCATTTGTGAACAGCTTGTTGATTTACATAAATCTCTTACTTCCCATCATGATCTTGCTGGTATGTATATATATACATATTATCTATATCTATATCTATATCTATCTATGTCTCTTTCTTTTATTGTTTTTCTTTCTGTGTGTATGCTAATGTCAGTGGTCGGTCTTCTGAAAGCAGTCTCTCTAAGGTAGAGACGAGACTGTCTCCATCTCACCTTTTCATGCCCTCCTTATTCCGGGATTTGGGTACAGTTGTTGTTTCTGTGTGTATGCTAATGTCAGAGGTCGGTCTTCTTAAAGCAGTCTCTCAATTAGGATAGAGACCAGACTGTCGACATCTTACCTCTTCATACCCTGGTTATGCCGGGATTTGGGTACAATTGTTGTTTCAGTGTGTATGCTAATGTGTTACTTGACTTTACATTTACTTTTTTGTTTTGTTTTTTACGTAATTATTATTGTTATTGTAGTGGGGTTTGGTGGAAACCAGAAAGTATTTGGTGGTTTGATTGATTTTATGATTTTTTTTTTTTAATTATGGTAATTGGATCATTTATAATTTAAAATGATTTCATTTCATTTTATTTTCTTGCTACAATATATGCTTATTCCAAAATTGGAAATGTGATATATTTCTTTTATACTGTAATTTTTTTGTTGTTTTTTTTTTTTAACTCTTATGTAGCATATGATGATTAATTTTTTGTGCAATTGCATTTAGAAAATAATTGAAAATAAAATGACTTTTGTTGTTTTTTTCTTACCATTTAACGTAAATTGTACAAAAATGGAGGAAAATGTAAGTATGTTACATGCAACAGTAAAAAGTAATGTATACAATGAAAAGAAGGAAGAGGTAAAAGCATGTTACATGTTGGTTTAATTAACTCTAATTTATTTATATATATTAGACATTTTTAACTTTTTTTGATAAGGCCTAGTTTATAAATGATAGTATTATCTTGATGGGGTATTTTAATTATTGTTCTATTTTTGTAACTTGTGTATCCTTAAACAATTGTTTGATGAACTGATGCAATGTTTCTAGTAGATTTTTTGGTTAAATTAGTCTATGGTGTGTTTGTATAGTAGTTTACTTTAATTTTTATAATTTTCCCATCATGGCACCTTCATGATCTTTTTTATATTGTTTGGTTATATATACCTTTTGCATATATGAAAAAGTAGCATATGACTTATGAGACATTGTACTTGGGCACTTCCTTTTTCTTAGCAATCTTTTTTTCAGTTTCGAGTGTTATCGTTCTGTTTTTTGTAAGTACGTTGCTTGTTATCGAAATGGTAATCACTATTAATTTGTTAAACTGGTAAACGGATGAGGTTTTCCCTATTCAGATTACCCGATGAGGGCGAGTATTTTGACTCAGATGTACGTATTAGCTTACCAATGTATTCTATCCAATGGCTGTTTCCAAAGCCTTTCCTAGCCTCCCCTAATATTTTACCTAATAGGGTTCGAACCAGAGACCTCTTGTAAAGATCCCGGGATGTTAATCACTGGTAATTTGTTACTTGTATTTATCAATACAAACAAGTAGTTATTTATTAGTGAAACTAAATGATCAATCCCCTTGTGACTTATTTTTAAGGAGGAGGGTAGAGACAAACAAAAAGAATCTTTGAAACACATGGAGGGTGCTTCCAAGACATTACTACAAATATAAATCTTCATCATAAAACATGGGCTTTTGTTATGAACTTAAGAAGAGCCTTGTGACAATTTGAAAAACAAATTTAAAGTCAAACTTTTCATCTTTATCATCAGGTTTTTAATGGTTTTGGTCCGCAAATTTTATAATTTTAGTCCGTAGAATCTTCAAAGTGAAATCCTTTAGTTAGATGGCGATCCTTGATATACTTATGGGTTATGGCCGATACGTTATTCTCTTCCCTGCATTATGAATGTTTTTCGAGTTAATCTTAATATGTCCTTTTAGATCTATGCATTAGCACACTCCATGTTAAGGTTAAATCCTAGTATATTAGCTTTATTTATGTTTTTCATGTGATTACTTCAAGTGCGAATTATGTGTTTGCCTTGTAACGCGTATCCTCCCCTGTTCCGGTCATGGAATAGATGGAATAAATAAAAAAAATGGAAGTAAGATTAGTATATGCACTGCTTAATGAGTCAACTTTTTTTGTTTCAGATTTTAGTAGATGGTGATTTTCCAGGTTCTAGTTGTAATGTGATAAATCCTTTTTAGTAAACAGCCATGACCAGTTTATTTAACCATTTGAAGTTTAAAAAAATGATGTATTTGATGTCAAGTATGTTGTTTTCAAGCAAGATAGCCCTTATTTTTCACGACGGGGCATATCAAAGACAAACTGTTATGTAAATACTTTGTTAACGTCTTAGACGGACGAGTATTTTAAAGATTTGGCCAATATGTAAAACACTTTTTTATTTGCTTATAAAAAATTAGAAATACATTCATTAAAATATGTATCGTGTTAAATATTCACTTGCATTTCACATGAGTATATGAATATGCTCTATGATCAAATTGTTACATTTGAATATCCAAAGTCGATGGAGACGATAAACATACATTGACAAAACAATAGAATTTCCCAATTCATTGCAAACAAAAGGCGTATATGTGCTCAAATGGAAATTTGTATCATGTTCTTGCAGGAGTTAGACTTGGGAACTTATACAATGATCCGTTGGTCACATCTGGTGGGCATAAGTTTTCTGGCCGACAACGGTGGACCCCAACACCAGTTCAACTTCAGATACTTGAGCGTCTTTTTGAGCAGGGAAATGGGACCCCAAGCAAACAGAAAATAAAGGAAATCACATCTGAATTATCACAGCATGGCCAGATTTCTGAAACAAATGTTTATAACTGGTTCCAAAATAGGCGGGCTCGATCAAAGAGGAAGCAACAAGTATCTGCACCTAACAATGGTGAATCTGAAGTGGAAACCGAAGTTGAGTCGCCCAAACCGCAGCAGAACTCAGCATCAACAGCTGATGATAATATGTGCTTTCAGAATCCAAATGTAAGCTCTGGTATAACTTCTGTGGATCAACGGGCCAAGAAAGTGGAGCCCATTTTTCCTTCTGATGCCAGTTCAAAGCCTTCTAGCAATGTTGGCCAGATGTCATATTATGGGAGTATGTTAGCTAATCCAAGTAAGTACAATATGACAAGATACTTTTAGTATGTTTTACGTTAAATATGAAAATTCTGAAGTATCTTTGTAGAGGTGGCAAGATGGGCAGGCAGGGTAGGTTGGGTAACGGGTTAAAAAGGTTTTGGATTGAAAAGGCGTCATCTTTAGTGCAAATCGAAACGCGTGAAGGTGGGGGTGGGTTTACCACAATGTCTTTTTTGAATGATTGAGGCTGAAGATGTCTAAATATGTTGAAATTGCCACCTCTAAATATTTGAATGATTGCTGCTGAAGATGGCTGTTATGAAAGCATTGATTATTATTCAAATATGTATACTTCTGAAGTAATCTTGAAGCAATTACAAACTATTAGGAATGAATCATACACAATCTAGTAATTTTTTGTAGTAATGTCAAAATGTACACTTGGTGTTCATTTGGAATATTCAGTAAAGGAGTTTTTTTGGCAAAATGAGTGACCTTACTAGTGGCTCTGAACCTTGCCCATTTTAACATTTGTTTCTATGATATGAATGTATAACATGCTTAGCAGATGGTGCATCCATTAATGCAGGAATGGACCGTATAATCGGAAAGATGGAAGTTCCAGGGAGTTACCAGCCATATATGCAGGGCGATGAGTACAACATGACAGGCTGAGCTTTAAAAGCAGGACAAGAAGTGATTTAAGTCTAGTCATAGATTTCGTATTGATTCCACTCAGTTAACAACTTAAGTATAGATATGCTAAAATTGCTGATTTTGCAAGTCGATAATGGAGCGTTATTAACTGTTTATTGTTCTTGGCTTGTATCTTGTGGATGATATATATAGTAAGTGTTTTTTGTTCGGTATGGTATTTGATAAAATAACGAATGTTTTATGTGCATAATTATCATATTTGCGTTGATCTTTTGTGGAATATCTTGTGAAAGGAGAAGTCTTTGGATTTTCGTTTCCAGAAAAAAATCAAGTTTATATTTGATTTAGTAGTTTGAACTGTGATTAAAGTAGAACTAAACCGACTTGAGTTGGCATGGTTTTTTGGTTATTTCTTTTAAGCTTATGATTTAGCTTTGGTCTAGTTCTCTTTAGTCTTTACCTTATTTGAAAGGTGATTTGTACACAATTGGACCATCATTAACAAATAACAATCACATCGAAAACTTAGTTTGTTGATATCACGTCAGCAATACACTGATCCAAGACACTGAACCACTTTTACATATAATGATTACATTGAAAACCCCAACACACCCAAACAATCCCAACTGTGATGGCCACAAAATTGATCCCATGCGTCGGCGCCCTTAAGACCAACTTTAACGCGTGAAATATTACCAGCGTATTCAATCAAATACGTCGACCTTTCGGTGTATTGGTTTACTGTGGTCAGCGTATTCGTCCAGTGTGATGGCCATCGCGCCGGTTGCGTATATATATATATACACACACTCTGTATTCGTCTAGTCCGTGTGTATGTGTGTTTTGTGCGTGTGTTGTGTGTATATATATATACACACTGTCGTTGTATGTTATATGTATATACTAGAGGGGAACCCGCGCAATGCGGCGATGATTGGTGATGGTGGTGGCGACAGGTAGTGCTGGCGGCGGCGGCGGCGAGTAGTGTAGGTAATTAATGTAAAAATAATTAATGTTAAAGGGTTAGTGTGGGTGAAAATATTTTAAAGGGTGCTAGGTGAAAATATTACATCTTTTCAACACTTCCAAAACCAAAAAGTCATGAAATCTTTATAAAATAGTGTAGATATATTCTGAAGAAACACCAGCTAGAGTTAATGTGTAACTTTTTTTGTTTTTTTTTTTAACTATTATTTTCATTTAAAAATTTATGTATTGTTTTTATTTACTTATATAATTTATATATATATGTGTTTTTATATTTTAATAATATAATATTTTTTAAATATTAATATAAATAATGACGTGAAACTAATAAACTGAGATTTCATTGTGGAGGTTGATGGTAAAAGTATTTCATTGTGGTGAGTCAGTATTTTGCTGATGTCACCAACTGAGTTTCAATGTGGTGGGTTAATGATGGTCTAAGAGGATGCTCGGCATGTTGGAGCGAAAATGC
>JAOEHQ010039822.1:0-34002 GCA_025447715.1 Asclepias incarnata | reverse complement strand
ACGGCGTAGCCGTTCGACTAAGGGCTACGCCCGTACCGTCTCCATCCATTTTCAACATATAACCCATAGAAAATTTTATTTTATTTTTAAATTTTTTTTTTGGAATGGGTTTTTATTAAAAAAAAATCAAAAAATAAAAAATTAAAAAAATAAAATATAAAAACCATACCAAAGAGGGGAGAGAGGGAGGGAAAATATAGGTTCTCACGGTTCTCACCATATTTGTAGTTCTCACGTTAACCCTACCCTATTAGTATATATATATATATATTCAAAAGTCAAAACTATATTATTTACAAAAAGTCAATAATCATAAAAAGTATAACAATAAGTCAAAACTATATTATTGACAAAATTAACATATTTCAATAAAATAAAATTAATAAATAAATAGCTAGAATATTTAAGTAGAACAAGTAGAACTAATACGTACTTATTTTGCTTCTTGGATCTCTTCAACTATTTCATTTGTTCCACTAGGGACACGAGAAGTGAACTCGGAAACTAACTGTGTTTGATGATTTTGAACAATCTCCCTGGAGTTCATCAGTTTAGTATCTATATTCGATAGTGGACTATCACGAGGTGTTTGGGTCTTCTTTTTCCGCTTCTGTTTTACCTCGTCGTGCCATTGCTTTATCACATGCCTTGTTTGATCTTCAAGAACCGCGCTTTTGTACTTTGAGCCCATCTGCGAATTTATATATGTGAAAAATCATTATTCAACCGAGTTTTACTATACTTTTTTTTATAGATAACTAAGTCTAAGATGTCATAAGTAAACATCGAAAATGAAATAGGATGTCTCAATATATACATACTTTATGACTCGTGGTAATGGTATCTTATATATAAAAGATGCACACACCTGAGTCACTAGAGCATAGAGGGGAAGAGTAATGTAGCTACAGATGACTTGAACCATCACCCTGAAAACAAAATGTCGCATCATATATTATGTCTTCGTGCAAAATTCGGTGGATAAATATCACGTTTTTAACCTTAATTTCAAGCCCAAAGTGGTTTATATGTAATTCTTGTGGAACTTACGCTAAGACAACCCTTGAGACAAGGATAATTGTACTTTCATGGAAGCATGAATTTATCCCATATTGTAACTGCAAACAATAACAATAGTTAGTATTTTACTATAATTACAAGAACAACTAAGAATTGCTATGTGTATGATTTTGATTGAAATATGCATATATATCGGATATTATTTTCACAAAAGTTTAAATATTCAAAAACTTATATACCATAACCCAGACGAAAAACGCAAACTCAAATGCATTCTGCATATAAAAGTTGTAAAAAAACATACGTGAGGTCAAGCTTGAGATGTTAACATGATTTTCGATATTAAAACTAACAATTACCACAAAGAGTATGTAATGCAATAGAGTTAGGACGAATTGAGGGTTGCTAAACCAGAAGAGATCATCATTAGGTGTCACCAAGGGGGCTCCTATGATTACTTTGTTTTGTTCCTTGAGCTGTAACGCCATTTTTGCCACGATCACCAGTAGTTTGGTTCCAAGGACCAAAACGATCTTTCATATTACCATAAAACAACAGATTATGAGGAAACAACATTAGCTTTTGCCAAAGTAAAACATAAACAAAGTAAAACATAAAACATTCTTTGTGAGCAACCCAACAATAAAACATCAAATGCCAGGACATCTGGAGGAGAAAACTAAATTAATATGGTTGACATATATATAGTGTAACACTTACAGCGAGAGGAAGCAACGATACCCAAAGATACATATGCCAACCTAAATTTCAAGAACATATATTCATAAGCTTTGTTAATTTATGATGGTCGAAGTACCAAAACGAACAATTGTGTAGAACAAACATGGGTTGGACTGTTGGAGTTCAATACGTACCATGAATATCGATAAGCATGAAAATAACAAGCAGAAACCACATGTAAGGACTGTCCAAGTGATGAAAAAGTTAACTAATTATGTCAATACTCAACACATATTACAGTTAGAGAAATTTATGCGTATTTTACGTACCTTATGCCAACTACAACCTTGAAGTCATCTTCCAAGGAACGTTGTATATACTTGCGAAAGTTGAAGGTGTTGTTTGTAGACAAATGAGCCTGGATTTTGTAAGTGTAGGTTATTTGGGAAGAAGTTAGGGGAAACTAATTAACAAATCAAAAAGATATTTAGAAAAAAAAGGAAAATTAAGTAGAAGTATATATTCATAAGCAAGCAAACTCACCGAAATAAATCCATGACGCAGGGTGAAATAGTCGACTTTAGCAACCGAATGAAAGAATTGCCGGAAGAAACATTTCTGTTCCAAAATATTGGTTAAAGAAAATGTTTATTACCACTTTATGAAATGCAAAAAATTGTTATAATACTCACAATCCACAATAAAATAGGTGTATCGATTGGATCATTCATATGTCGTTGTCCAAATGTCGTTTGTCTTGCAAATCTAAACCTGCCAGGATCTATGTCAAAGGTAAACGTTACCATTTAATTGCTCGATCACCATAAACTTTAGAATTGAAACACGGTTTTAGACATTTAGCATATTAACAGTTACTGTACTACGTACATAAGATTTATGCATCAAACACAACAAGCTAGGATGTTTCAAAACATACAATATGAGTGACCTATATATATACCCACACCATATATGTTTTGAAAAATATATAATACCATTGGCCACCAAATATTCAATTGTTTGAGTTTCTTGCTCCCAAGCTTTCCAACTTTTCATCTGTGCAAAGAATTTCAAAAATATATAAATTTCAATTTCAAACTAGTGGAACTTAAGGGGTATGGTTTGGGGGTATATGTAATTCTACAACGTAAGTTGGGGAAATATCATGTAAATACATCAGGAATTTTAGCATTCTAATTCTTTCAATACTGGTACTGTCACTTTTACAAAATTTGCATATTAGCACCTATGTATACTACTTCATTGAAATGAACAAAAGGATAGAATGGGCACCTTGGCTCTTCCCAAACTCATGGTAGCAACACTTTGGACTATTTGCATGATAGCTAAAACACATATGAATGTGTTCAGCTGGTTAACCCCTTGTTCTGATATAAATGACATCATCCCCTATATACAAACAATTAAAAGATATTGCTTAGAACAAATATCATAGTAGATTTATTTGAAGTCATGATTTTTATATTAGAAAAAAAAAAAAAAAAAAACCCGAGTCAGATACCAGCTAATGCTTATGATAGATTAATTATTTTGGTTATCTTGTACAAGTGAATTACCTTTGAAGCACAATGACCAGTCGAATTGAAACTGGTGGAATCCGAAGCTAGTAGTCTCTGTTGGGATCGAAGCACGTCCTCTTCAGAAGCCCGTGGTTCAAATCGGGGATAAGAGGCATTATAGAGCTCATATGCTTGAGTTGTTTGAAATGTCTCAGAGATTTTGTGACAAGGAAGCATGGAATATGCAACTTTCATTGGTATGCAGATTTTGGAGATTGATCTTTGAGTTGCCGTTAGTATTAGTGACATCAATCCCAAAATCATCAAAACTGCATCATATAGAGAAACACTAGCTTTGATTGTTTTTCAATATGTATGTATTTTTCAATACAGATTAATCTAGTTATTTGGTCTTGTTCTGTAACAAAGCCACTCTTACCAAATCCAATGTACGTAACTATATATAACTTCTCATTATATATAGAAAGTCGACTAATTAATCGAAGTATTACATCCGTTTACGTACATCATAACTAAGTAATGTATATAACGTGGTATTTTTACCTGATTTGAGCTTCTCCACGGCCTCGTATAAGGCTGTTTTCCTATGATCCCTAAGCCACTGCATTACCGGCCATACAAGTCAATCGATCAGTCGCCAATCAAGACAGAAGTCATTCTAGCTAGCTACATGAGTATGTAATTATATAGATTTGTATGAATAAAACCAACACATGCCCGATTACTGTACACATTTAACGATCTTAATTATGAAATTTTATATATTTTTTAGAAAGACAATTGTGGAAATATCCACACAATTAACACTCACACATTTGACGACAATTGCACTAGCTAGATATAACCAAGGCCCTCGGGTCTTAATTATGAAAAATGGATTAGTAAAGTACAAAAAGAATATGGGCAGTCATTATTGTATTTACGGTTAAATTTGTAAAATGGATTCTTAATTACCTGTGAGGTAATATGGAATAGATGTTCGATACCAAGTCCCAAAAAGATGAAGACAAAGCAAACTGTCGCCAATACCCAAGTAGGTGTGTTTTGTAATGAACGGCTAGAGGGTGCTCCTCCGGTCACCATTTTTGCAAGAAAACGAGAAGAAGCTAGCTGCAGGTTGAAGAAGGCTAGATATCTAAATATAATTCAAAAGATAAAAGAATGAGTTTGAAATTAAGTAAGTGGTCGAAGAGAAGAGAAGACAAGTTCAAAGTGGAAGTCAATCATGTCAATGTGTATGTGTTAAATTCTTGTGGGGGGAGTTAGTTGCAAATTGCAATTAGGGCGATATTGACTACGGAAGGTTCAATATTGTCGCGTTAACTAACCGTATACAAAACGAAAAAGCCAGGCATCGGATCCGGATGTCATCGTAGGTAAATATAATATAATGTAACATCTATTGAATATATATTTCATAACGGAAGTTTGACGGAAGTCTTATTAGAAGTCGTGTCTTTACCTTTTAAGAGAATTGTGACTGTTTACGTCTCACCTCCTCATACTTTTGCAGAATTAGATTTCGTTTGTTGTTGTATTCCACACGAAAAGCGTTAAGGTTTGAGCTGTTATTTCGTAAGGCACCATCTAATTGCAACTAACATTTATGATTATTAATATTAGTAGGTAAGAGACCATAAATGTACTCTAAGAACAACCATATACAAAATTAGAGACATGCACTAGTATTCGTACGTGGATTAAAATGCTACTATGTTCATTGCAAAAATCAAAATTCTTGTTTTGGTATTAGTATTTAAGTTTAACATTTCATCGCGTTTTCTCTAACAATAACAAAATATGTTGGATGATAATGACAAAGAATTTATAATGTACATGTGTAGTCTAGGATGTTAACTCTATATATTGTAGCGTACATCAATTTTATGAGACACTTTTCCTTTGCTCCATTATGACGAAGTTACACCATCTTAAAAGAGACTCGTTAGAATGTTAATTTCAATATTGATAAAAGGGTGTTTTTTCGTTTGACTTGGTTCGTTGGTGATCATTTATATCACAAGCTATTATAGAGTGGGTGAGAATGAAGACTCTCTCTATAAACATTAAACATCACGTGAATAAGGATTTTTTTATTTTATTATATTTTTTATTTTGAAAAATTCGCCTATATACAAATATACAATTCTAAACAAGGGTGGGTATGTAAGGAAAATCAATGTTCATTGAACAGTGATTCAACCTAGCCTAGCAACTTTGCTGCGCAGTTAGTAGCGGATCTTGAAAAAAGTCACGGAGGGGATCGAAAGTCACGGGATCCACGTAATAATACTAAGAGAAATAATTTTTTGAACAAAATACGGATAAAATAGTACTACGGAGGGGGCCCGGGTCACATGGATCCGCCCTTGTGCGCAGCTACATGTCAGGCTATCTGTTTTTTTTTCCGTTCTTCTTTTTAGGTCACGCTTTTACCTAATGTTTATTTTTCATTTGTTCTTTGCTTTGTATAATTAACTATAAATGATTTTGGGCTTTAGCTTTGCTTTTATTTTTGAGATATTTTTTTTTTCCTTCTCTTTTTTAGTTATGTTTTTAACTAACGTTTACTTTTTTTTTTTTTTTGGTATGCTTTTACCTAATGTTTATTTTTCATTTGTTTTTTGTTTTGTACAATTAACTATATATAATTTTGAGTTTTAGCTTTGTTTTTCTTTTTTGGGATGGTTTTTTTTTTGCCTTTTTCTTTTTTAGTCATGGTTTTAACTAATGTTAATTTTCATTTGTACAATTAACTATACCTAACTTGATTTTAGCTTCTCTTTATGGAGATTTTTCTGGATTTTCGGTTTCAATTTTTTTTTCTACAACTAATTATTTAAGATACTATGCTTTCATTTGTTTTTTTGTTTCCTACAATTAATTGCAGATGATGTACATACATAACCTTATAATACTATTATGAAAGTGTCATTATTTGTTTTAATATAAACATTATATTACGATCAACTACCTTTTAGATTAGAAAAAATCTACCCGAGGCAACGCGCGGACATATCTCCTCGTTTGTTATACAAACAGAAAAAAAATAATTTAAAAAGGCCAACTAAAAAAAGAAAGTATACATTATAAAGCCCCCCCCCCTCTTTTTTTTCACAAATTTCTCAAAATTTTTTTTTTGCCCTTCAACGTTATTAACTATTTTAAACATCTTCACTTAATATACTATAATATCACTATTAATTTATTAATTATACTTTCTTATTCGTTTAGTCAAACTTCCTTTCTTATACAGTTACCTTATTTAATTATCAATTTAATTTATTATGGAGTATATTTTATAATTTTTAATTATGAAAGAGGTATTTATGTAATTTTAAAAATTAAAGCTCGATCCAAACTAAAAGCTCACAAAACGCTACTTCAAGTAGCATTTCATTTTGTAGCTTTTTCTTTTAAATAAAAGCTCAAGCTACTTGCTTTCAAACAAAACTTTTAACATAATAGGAGCTTATTGTTTAAAATTAAAAGTTAAAGCTCCCCAAAAGCTCTTGCCAAACATACCTTTGATCATGACACTTAATAAAATCAAAGAATGAAATTAGAAAAGATAATTAGTGGATTACACTTGTCATGTAGTCAAGTTGTTATGAGTATTATTAGGCTGATTAGTTAGAAGGATATATTATTTCCCGTCGTAAAAAGAAAACTTTGACTATATAGAAAAAAAGTTGTAATCGGTTAGACCATTTGTATAGGTAGGTGAAAGGGGTAAGTCAAAGGATAAGGTGAAAGGGATGAAGGGTTAAGAGGGTAGGTGACAGGAGAAGGCGAAGAGAAAAGTGATTGTGTTCAACTAGGTGAAATGATGAAAAGTGGGGTCCATTTTTTAAAATATTATTATTTGTTTTTTATTATTATTTTGATTGGGGTAGAGTGGGGTATTGTGGGGTATTAAATTTAAAAGTGAGAGGTTAAAAAGAAAAGATAAATTGGTGGTGGTGAGAAACGAAATGTAAGGTCTTGGAAAGTGTGTACAACAGCTATAGGTCAGATACGTGACCTATCATTCCCTTCATAATCAGATTTTACTTTCAAAGAACTCTCTCTCAAAACCCTAAGTGCTCACTCAAATTCTTTTAGATTTCTTCGCGATTCGGTAGTGATTTTCATTAGTTTTTGATCCAATCATCTTCCCTACAGGTAATACTTCATTTTTTTTGATCAATTAG
Organism: Asclepias incarnata; assembly: GCA_025447715.1. Lineage (NCBI taxonomy): Eukaryota > Viridiplantae > Streptophyta > Magnoliopsida > Gentianales > Apocynaceae > Asclepias > Asclepias incarnata. The sequence continues at coordinate 26,567 of JAOEHQ010039822.1, read as the reverse complement.
TGAGTTGTGATTTTATCTATTTGATTCTGGCCATAAAATTATCAAATAATTAGGTTTTCGGTATTGTAATCGGGGATATATTTGATGTAATTGTTTTCCGGATCAATTGGGTCCTATTCAAAGTTAATTTTATGTGTATAATTCGAATTGCATGGATTTAACTCAGGTCATGGGGTTTGGATTAGATTTGATTTCAATTCGTTACCCATTTTGAGTACGTACCAAGCACAGTAAACTTGTTTGCGAGTTGTTGTAAACTCTTTTGAGATAAGATACACGATTTTATCACATGAGAGACAAAAAAATATAGCTTCCTGGGTTATGTAATGCTGGCAACAAAAAGTATGGGAGATGATATTCGTATCATTCTTTTTGATATATTTACCACACTGTTGTATTAATAATTTATACAGTCTGCACTATAAATTTTACATAAAAAAAAATGGTACGAATATCCCCTCAAAAAGAGTATTGGTGAAAGGGTTGTTCAGGATGGTTTGATAGGGGGAAAAAAGTTATTCCTGACAATCAACTCCTTTCCCTTCTTGCATTTTTACTACTCAAGTCTCCCTCAAACACCTTACGATCAGATTAGATAGAGATGGCTAGAGGTTCATCACAGTCTCAAACCACCTCCGGTTCCGCCAATTCCCGACCCAGTCCACTCGGCGCCGTCCCTCGCGGCTCCCCCGCCGCAACTGCCGGCTTGCGACGCCGCCGTCTCACCACCGGATCATCCCCAGCTACCGCCGGTGGTGGTGGTGGTAATAGCGGCAACAACATGTTTAGGTTCTACACTGATGACGCTCCCGGCCTTAAGATCTCACCGACAGTCGTCCTCGTGATGAGTGTGGTGTTTATCGGTTTCGTCACCGCTCTTCATGTTTTCGGTAAATTATATCGCCGTTCCTCTGTTTGATGCTTATATAGAATCTGTACGGATCTGTGTTATGTGTAATTGTGTATTACCCTCTTCACTTTTATGATCTGTATGATATAAACCCTAGTTTTCTCTCTGTTGTGTAAATTTGTTATAACGTTTGAATATCAACAGTCTTAGGTTTAACAATTAGCTTTATGAGTTTTTTCTTTAAGAGATGTTGTTTTTGTCTTTTGGATTTCAATCAAAAGAAGATGTGAAAAGTTTGGGATATGCAGTATTGAAATGAAAATGAAAATGGAAGTATTGTAAGTTTTCATTTCATTATTAACAACTAATAATCTAAATAAATTAAGGGGTAATTATGCGTGCTGTTAGTGATGAATGATAAAATCACTAAGAAAAAGAAAATCAGTTTTCATTTCATTATTAACAACTAATAATTTAAAATAAATTAAGGGGTAATTATGCGTGCTGTAAGTGATGAATGATAAAATCACTAAAAAAAAGAAAATCTCATTGGTCCTGGGTTTATTAAATGTACACAGTGAGTACCGGTCTATAAGAATGAAGGTATTTAAATTGGGTACTGCTAGAGTACATATACTATCCCCATAAATTAGAACACTTGTGTTTTGATTCTTGTTATATGTGTCATGACTTATTTAAAATATAGTTTGTGGATTTAAGTCCTATAAGGCCTATCTTTATCATGATGTCGTCATTCCCTCATCCTCATTGTCACATCAGTTTTTTCTCTTCAAGACACACCCAAGAACATCCCTCTTCCTATCATACATTCATCCTCACCCTATCCTCAATTAAAAAAAATTATAAACTCATATAAACCCATATACTCTCTCTCCTCATCCCTAATTAAATATATATAAAACTCTACACACAAAATATTTTTTGGTCAAAAAAGGCTTTTTTGTTTTTGTTTTAAATACTGCCAAATGGCCCACATAACTACACCTTGGACCTACCTACTACTCATCCAAAGCTTTCCAAATTATGATGAGTAAAGACGACGACATACACTCGATGGGCTCCTCCCTATCTTGTCTTCTACGGTGACTTAAAAGACGAGGCCACGACGGGTCGATAGGGACCGGCCTAATAAATAATTTGTAAATGTGTGTCAGATTTTTTTAGTTGTCTTTAAAAACAAAAAATTAAGTATTAAGTACCTTTCACTAATCGCTAATTTTAATTTACATAATTCTCCAATGTAGGGTTAACATATTTGGTAGAGGTTATTGCCTTTTGAGGAAAAAACCAGCGTTCAATCCCGACACTTGTATCTCTTGGTGTTTATTGGAGTAGTACAAAAATAGAGTACATATGTGTTAAAAAAAATTACATAAATCATCCATTAAATTAGTATGTCATTTTCTTTGATACTATGTATATTTGTTATATAGGTTCTGGTTAAAATAAAACAAGTATTAATGTAAAACAAATAAAACAATCTTATTCTCTTAACTGAAAATCATTGTGCATCATGAAAATCTTCGTGCATCATTGTATATACTTGTATTCTATGAATCTTCGTGCATTAATTTTATATCATGATCCAATGGTCAAGATCTTATCTTATTTGTTTTACTTTAATACTTATTTTATAATAACTAATGCCCATAGGTCACTAGTTAAAGTGCATTTAAAGAACTCCAAATTACCTAAAATATAAAGATATGCATTTATGATTTGTTTAAAAATGGTAACTGCTAAGTTGATTTAATAAATATTAAATATATTTTTTTAATAATTTAGGTAATTTGGAGTTCATTAAATGCACCTTAACTAGTGCCCTAGGGGCATTAGTTAGCAAATCCCATATATATATACACACACATATATATGGGCATATAATCTGTACTGTGGGCAGTACCCAAGTTGGGTGCTGCCGCTCTCACATACCAGGGGCTCAGCATGTATATTTAATAAGTTACAGGGGACAAATGAAAATTTATTTATTCACAAATCTGCATTACGGATCATTTCCTATATATATATATATATATATATATCAGATTAGACTTAAATTATTATGAGTTTTAAATTTATTAGTATATTTTTTAAAAAACTTTTATTACTATTAAAGATTGTTTATTTGGCCATAAACAATAATTTGTTGGTGCGATCGAGTATACGTAACCAGGTCTCCCAAATTTAACTTATAAACTGTGTATTTTAATTTTATGGTAGATAAATTATAAATATATAATTAAAAAGGTTTACTAATTAATCGATTTGAAAAAAATAAAAGGTTATCATTATAAAACATCATAAGCAATCATCATAAGCCACGACATTTGAACAGTGTTTTACCCCTTTATTTGTTTCAAATTTTTTTATATATATTTTTAGAACGGCTATTTGTTTCAAATTTATTAGTGACTCTTTTATTTGTTTTAAATTTATTAGTATCTCCTTATTTGTTTTATATTGATCAAGTTACCATTTTATTATCAATTTGTCATAAAATTAAGGTTACCCATATATTGAAAAAAATGAAATTAACTGCCGTTTTTTCTTAGCAATTTGTCCAAAATAATGTGTGGATTTATGTATTTTCCATATAAAAAATTAAAAGATATGTAACCACATGTTACTTAGAAAGTTTTCAAATGAAACTAGCTTCTAGAATCGTAACTAGGCAACACGTGCATTGGTCAGGAGATATCCTTTAGGGGTTTCTTTCTGTGAAGGGTAGGGGGTTCGACCCCCATTGTGTGTATTTTTTGGTAAATTACTAACTTTACTAACTTGGTACTAATAACTAACATTTATTGTTAAAAAAAAATAAAAATCCGAGGACGAGTATAATTTTTTTTTTATTTAAATTAAAAAATATGTAACCACATGTTACGGTTTCAAATAAAAGTAGCTTGTATTTATAAATACTAGAAGTCTAGAATTGTATCTATGTAATGTAATGTGTAATGGTAAATGGTTTTTAAAATTTTTAAAATCAAATTTAAATATTCTACAAATGAAATTCAAAAAACTTCTGAGGTTGAGGTTAGCTTTACTAACTGTCGGTTTTAAATTGCATAACATATATATGGGTTTCGAGACATATTTATTATTTATTGATGAATTATTTAAATATATAAATGATTAAGTAGAATATATTGGGTTTTTTGTCTTTTCTTTTAGCGTTCGACTTTTTAATAGAAATAATATAAGTTATATAAAAATGGAAATGGCTAGATAGAGAGATAAATTAGTCATAATTTTGGCATTTTTAAAAATTAAGATAAAACCATATACTTTATAATACAGTAGAGATAAGCCACAAGTTTTACTAGGTAATTATATTAAATACAGATTTAAATATTATTATACAAAAAGTCTATGATAATTTCGGTGTTCATATTTTGCATTTAATACCCATAGTACTTTGATACGTAAATGGTTCCGGCTACCTTTTTTTCTTCTTTCTTTCTTTTTCCGAAAATTTTAATAAGTCGTACTACTATTTAGGTTGAAAGCAATAAAGAGAGAGTCAAGTAAGTCTAGTAGATTAATGCATAATAATCCAATATATAATTATGCATATGCCACTGAAATGGTCAACTAATTAACATACAATGATACAAAATATCGAATAACTTGGAATGAGCTCAAGAACTTTAATGTAAGTGTTATTATACATATATATATATACACCTTACTTCTTTTACAACCTTTTTTTTAAATATATTCTAGACTAGATAAATAAAAATAATCTTGATCACGTGTTCACATACACACATACTCCGTAGGTTTTATTCTTTCTTTTATTGGACAAATTAACAGTCCACATAGAAACGAAATAATAGTAGGTTTAAGATTTAAGTAATTATGTAATTATTCATTTATGAAATGTGATTATCAAGTTGTGAGATAATCACATTTTTTTTAAACTTAAGTAATAATCACATTTCACATTTTTTTTTATTAAATACTTGATCATTTCTTTTATAAAAATGGAAGAGGTTTTCGCTGTCCGGACAGAGATAACAAACCGTTCTTTTGACTCGGGTATAACGACCTAACCATGTTTTCTTTTTCTCAGCCGTAGCCGATACCAGCCATATATTTTGTTTTATCATTCCCTATATCCTTCTGTCTAAAACTTTATTTTGCAGACTGCCCAACCCAACATTGACTTAACAGCTTTAATTGGTTCACACCAAATCGTAGAATTTAAGCTTCATCCAAAGATATTAATGTATTGCAAGTTGTATAAGATAAAGTTTGGTGGTTGGCATACATCCATATTCCAGTTGTTACATGCAAATTACAACTATACACAATGCCACCGCTATTTCTAGACGTGTATTTTCGTCATTATGAAATCATTACATTTTGTTTACTAGCTAGCAAAGATATAGAAATTTATTAAGAAATAAATTCATCCCACCACATTGCTCATGATAAAAAATAAAATGTATTGTAAACATTATAAAATGAAAGCAAAATAAGATTACATATCTATAGAGAAAAAAATGCAATTCTCAAATATGTTAAAAATTTGATTCTTTAATATTTATTTTACCAACTCAATACAAAATTACAAATGCTGTCTTTTTTTCCTTTAAAGGACAAAACTATTCGTCGCTTCATTGCGCTGGTCGTAATCTACTCTTTGTTGATGTATTGGGCAAAGTAGCTAGACTTAGAGTTTAAACTTTTGTTGATGTATTAGGCAAAGTAGTTAGACTTAGAGTTTAAACTTTTTATATGAGTTAAAGCAAATTAAATTACTGAAGCAGATATTAAGTATATAAAATAACATAAAAGTACGTATTAATAAAATAGGATAGTTTTTTTAAGGAATATTTATGTAATTTAACATATTTTAAGCTTAAGTTACTTTCATAAATTATTTCATTATCTTATACTTCCTCCATTCCATTACGACTGTCCACAGTCGAAAAAAAACATGCAAACTAATATATATATATATAGGTTTTGGTTCAGCTAAAATAAGTATTAAAGTAAAACAAATAAAACAATCTTTTTTTCTTAACTAAAAATTATTGTGTATCATGAAAATCTTCGTGCATCAGTTTTATCATGATATAATAGTCAAGATCTTATCTATTTATTTTATTTTAATACTTTTTTTACAATAACCAATCTCTATATGTGTGTGCGTGCGTGTGTGTCTAATTAACAGGGGTGTCTTGTGGATTTTAAAGACCAACATGTGTGACAAGTAAAAGTAGGCATCATATACATATAATTTGTATATTTCAAAGACCCTCTAGTTAAAATCGTTTATATGTGGACACAAAATTGATAATAAAAAACTTACGACCTTTTTATAAATAATAGATCATACTTTATTGGATTGTCTATAATGAGATTTGAATCCTCAAACTCACTGTTACTAATCACAATTGATAACTAAATAAAACTTTTAACTTGCACAAATAAGTAATTATAAACTTACTATCAAACAATCACACTCATAATTACTAAAAGTAGAATTTTATTCAATAATAATAATTCATGACCAATATAATAGCAGCCGACATGATATTGGCCAGGTCTTGAATCTATTGACCAGATCCGTTGTTACTTTTTATTCTTATCCTAATTAAATCCTTTTTTTGGTAATATTAACAATTTGCAGGCCATAATCCACCTTTACCACAAGTAGGCCAGTTGACACTTTTGACTTAATATAAACACTAAACACGCTAATAATTAAGAATTTTTTGTATTTATCTAAGTAGTTGTATTAAATAACTTTGACTCCTACTTGAATCTTTCTATTGATTATTTCAAGTGGAATACATGGTCCATTTGTAACTTCAACATGATTTTGTCCACACCAAGATTCATTCCCTTGTTTTTCAGCCTATAAATACTCCAAACATAACTCAATCAAACTTCAAAACACAATCATCTCTTTTCATTTTTTCTCATGAACATGAACTTGAACTATAGTCATCAAATGGCAAGCATGGACACACAAGATGCTGAAGATACCGCCTTTTACGCACAACTAACAAGGCAAATTTTGTGTCTTATGGATGAAGACGACGAGACGTATGCACGGAGAAGTACTGAAAGGAGGAGACCGGTTAGTGGCGTTGGGTCCTCGATCTCTAGTAGTAAGCAATTTGGTTGGTTGGAGGGTGGGAGAAGTTTGGAGGTACCTAGTTGGATGGAAAGCTTGTGGTCAAGTAATGGTGGCGGAACAGGCGTGTTCATACCTCGTGTGGTGGCTACTGCTAAGCCTGGTAGAAGAAGACATCGTCGGCCAAGAAAGAATAATGGAGTGAAGATGCATACATCAACTGGACAAATGATTCATGGGTGATTATATATAGAACTAGTACTTATACGTACCTTGCTAGCATTCATTATTTATCGTTTGTACAAAGCACTAAGTCTTGATCTAGACTAGCTTTAATGATATAACATGATTTATATATCCTATTTTTCAACAACAAAATCCAGGCACATTTCTTTAAATTTCTACTATGAGAATTGGAAGCACATTGTTGATAAATTGATACATAATTTAGACACAACGAATCCAATCTTAGATCAGATCCGGCAAAGCAAATGGGAACAAGCACGTCATTGAACTTATACAGCCATGACATTTTTAGAAAACCAAAAGGACTATTTATAATCAGATGCTTATAGTGTCTTGTATGTGGTCAGAAATTGGATTTTGACCTGATCTTTCCCTTACTCGAGCACTTCTGTGTTGGAGACGTTGGTGTAATGTCTCAGACATCTGGGTGAAGAATTCCGGATCCCACCTGTGTATCAACAACGGATCTTCTGCATAGCAAATGTATATTGACGTAACCGCACTTTCCACCACCACCATCGCCAACCCAACCTACCAATCCATCAGAGTGATATATAATATCAAAAATTATGTGATGTGTAAACCATATAAAAAGTTGGCAAATAAATTACCAAGACCATGCCCATCAATACGGCAGTAGACCCCATCATCAACTCTCTGTCAGAATGTTTAATCCTGGTCAAAACTACAGCACAAGTTCCGGTAATAAGCCCACCCAAGAGTGTACCCATGAGTAAAACAGCCCCTGAACAATCATAGGCAATGAGCGCTTCCACACCAGTGGATTGAAATAACTCCCACGCATCTCTTGCCGAGTGATTGAAGCTTTTGCCATACACTGCAATCTAAAATATACAAGATGGACGATTTTCATAAGGGAATCAATTTTAAAAGCCTGGAATTTAGTTTACTGTTAAAAATTTAAGCACCTGCACATATGCATATTTGTTGAAGAAACGAACAAGTGTCTCCACTAAATGAAACAGGAAATCGACACAGCATAACAGACACTCATTGTTGCCAATTTTTGACCTGAATCCCCTAATCTGAAATACAGAACAAGTTATAAGACCGGGACTGACACTGAGATTAAATTCAGGAAAAACGAAACAGAATGTTAATATACCTCCCATCGAAGTGTGCGAATAGCAGCCGTGAAAAGAGAGCCGTAACAGATGCTTCCAAAAGAAGTTGTTACAGCATATCGTAAAGATTGAAGCAATGGGTTCCTAGGCATTGATGCAGCCTCTCGACCACCATGGATAAGCACAAGAAACACCATACCCGATACAATAACATGAACGGTATTACAAAGCACCGCCCCTGTCCAAAACAAACTCACTGAGAAAACCTGCATGTCAAATTTACAGTGTTCGAACATGTCATCGCAAAAGAACAAACTTTTGACGTAATTACCAAAACAATTTAACTCATAAGGAAAACTGGCCACCTCACCACAAGAAGCCACCAGCGTCCACCATCACCTATGCTGGATGCCACAACACCAGCAGCACCAAAAGACCATAATGCTAGCCAAAGTAGCATGACTAGCATAAAAGCACACGCTACTCTCATAACTTCCGGAAGAGTCCAAACCATCTTCACAGCTCTTTGCAGCACCAACATTGTAAATGGAAGTCTAAATAAAGTCCAAAGAACTCGTTAAAAGTTAAACCTTCTATATTTCCGAAATATATACATACACATAGCGGTGTTATTACCTGTCTATCACTGACAAGATATATAAGAACTGTAACCCAGAACACATGGCAAAAGCAACACCCCAAAACACAAATTTTCCCCAAAAACACAAAACGCTGAGAACCGCAAGGTAAGTAGTCAATATATGGACAGAGACTCTCATCATCTGATCCGAGCGCGAACCCAGCAGCAATAACCAAGCCCATCCAATAGCTGTACTAACCGCACCAGCAATAGCATATAGTGGCCAGTAGTCCTCGGTTAGACCAGCTTGATTTTCAAGAAACCTATTTGTATATTGATCTATGTTAAGCCTATCTTTCTTCCTAAACCTATTTAATCCAAGTACACCGAGAGCAAAACCTACTATAATCAAATGTAAAAGAAATGTTCCTAGCCAGAAAACATCCCGCCAATGGCGTGAACCTCCAAGAGTTGCTCCCGTTGGTACAGAGTTACCACTGTCTTCATTTAAGTGACTTCTGCCTACACTCTACAATACAGTTTCACCCATAAATCAGTTAAATTAATGAATCTTAATAATGCATGCATCAGCAATCCTATAGACCAATTGCTACCAAAAGATACGGAGTATGAATCAGAAAACATCTAAAGTTTCGAACTTACCCTTTGATAAAACAAACTTTCATTAGACCATTTTGATGTAACCAACTTGCATCATTTTTTAATTTTTATTTTTACTATTTTGATGTACCAAACCATACCTAATTTGCAATCGTATTTATCAACTTTTAAAACTTACCTTTTCATGTACCAAACTTATAAATTAAATTTTCAAACCATACCTATTTTGACTTTTTGATGTAAATTTTCAGATTTTTTGATGTAAATTTTCAGTTTTTTTTGCTGACACGTGAGCCATATAAGTTGTCACGTCATCAAAACAAACGGAACATCACCCATTTGCAAATCATACAAAGTTAGATGCATAGAAATTCAATATTAGTTACTTTTAATGTTTGTTACATCAATAGTTCAAACCCAAATGTCAATACACACAATAGTAAAACGTGCACACTAGAATACATTTCTAAAACCGATAACTTTAACTATGCAAAATTTCTAGCTTAAATACTCATTTAATTAACAATTTACTTTCACAGTAATTTCAGATAGTAACAAATTGAAGCGGGCGGAAATTACGATCACAAACAAACAAAACCTTACAGTATAACAATGCATATAATAATAATACTTATATGAACAAAAACATATAAAAAGTGTATATATATACATATATCAAAAAAAAAAAAGTTAACAACCTGTTGAGCGGTGGTCATGCTACCGGCGTCATCATCATCAGAAGAAAACTGGCTCTGGGTGTGATTCATTTTTTTTGTTTGTTTATAATTAATTAATTGATTAATTATTATTATGAAAACTGTAAGTGATCAATTATTTAAGTGTTTGGAAAATGGAAAAAAAAAAAAAGAAAGAAAGTGAAATGCAACGGCCGGACAAAACATGAAGTGATCAAAAATGTAGGAACAGTTACATTCAGAGAGAGACAGACCAGATGGGATATACATAGTTTATTTTTGACAACTTTGTTTTTATAGATATAGAGAAGATACTTTTTTTAATATTAAAATGTATGTTTTCTGTTAAAGCTATTGTACTCTTTCTACTAAAGAATCTTTTTTTAGTTATGTTGATATAATATACTCCGTAATTAATATAAGTGGATTTTCTTAATTTTTATTAATTAATTGAGTTTGTGATGTACAAGTCATTTCACATTAAATAAATGTATGATATTGATAACATTGTGTTTGGAGAAATAAGAGCTTCAGATTTCAATGCCGGATATAACTTAAATTGTACTACAATTCGATCTTACAGTGTTTTGAGTTACACTATATTTTTGTTTTAGGCAGTAAATATATGAACGTGGTTGCAATAAAAGTATCAAAATCGTGCTTGAAGTTCAATATCTATATAGCAACCAAGGTTTTTGAAAGATCTAGATGTTAAAACTCTCAACAAATTAGTTACAAAACGGTTTTTGATGGTTACGTGTTGGATGAATTACCGAACAAATTAACTTAGGAATAAGTCACAATTTAAGTATAAAATTACACTTAAGGTTAGAGGGTTAATCTTGTATTAGGAATATGGTAAATAGGGTGTTGGGACTTGCTGGCGGTTCTTTTACGGTAACAGTCCAGAGCATGTTATATGCTACCAAGTGTTGTGTTTGTGTGTGTTTTTGGGTGAGTTTGGCATGCCCCCTAAATACGGATTTAAGATAGTATTTATAGGAGTTTGGGGAAGTGTCTAGAAATTGGTCCTTGGTATGATGATCGTCCCATAGGAAGCCATTGGGGGGTTGTCATATGATTGGTGGATTTTTTTCCTTATGTTGAAGAATGGAGACTGACTCTGAAAAGATGTTCAATAGTACGTCATGAAAGTACAAATACGATTTGTCTGTTATGCGGAGGGTTAGACCTCCGTCGTATGCCTTCAGGAACGTCACGAGGGTTGCCTTCCTAGTTAGACGTGCCTTCCCGGCGTGACACGTGATTGGGCAAATCCGGAGGCTAATCAGAGGATACGTTGTCACTCACTACACAATTGTTGATGTGAGTCATCACATGGCTTGCTAGCATCATAAAATCGTTGATTTTCATGATCTAAGTAAATTTTGTTGAGATCGTCACAAGGGTTGTTGCCCTTAGTAGCCCTCAAGGGGCCATGACTCACTTGACTCTCGCTATTTAGGTATAAAATTACTAATATATTATAGATAACTTTCTTTTTAATCAAATCCAAAATTTTGATTTGGTATTGTTATAATCATGTTTTTTGGTTAATTATCATTAAACTAGCTTTTCAAGGGTGTTTAAAGACATCAAGCCTCTTTTTGAATTTTTGATGACTAGTTGTCGTTTATAACTTTTGTCATATAGGTTTCCGCTTTAGCTTTTGGTAATTTTAAATCGACTTTTAAGAAAAGCATGGTCCAACTTCATAAACTTGCCACATGCCTTCAGTATTTCAATGATCATAACTTTGTGAACTTAGTCGTATTCGGCTTTTAAACGTACTTTTAGTATGGTTTAATTGTTAATCAAGGTTCTAATGTTGGTTGTTTCAATAAAAGTTAGGAATGATATATGTTCATTTCTCAATTCTATCTTAACATTCAAATCAATATTTTGCAATACAAAAGAAAATAAGTTTTCATTTCTTTCATATCGTCAGAATAAAGGTTTATTTGGTAAAAGAAACAAGTTCTTTTAGACTATCATCAATTCATATACACCAAAATACTAAATTCAGTTTTATGGTATAAAAAGTTATCTACAACCGAGATATTAAATTAAATTTAGTATTATTTTTGGTGCAACATCAACTTTTAACCATTTTGTATCAAATTTGGTTTTTGGTGCACCACGAAACATCACACGAAAGTTAAAAGCGTCATTTTATCACTTTTAATTATAAAAAACTTTGAAAATTATCTTTTACCTCAATCATATCTAAATTAGGTTTGATAATTTGGAATGTTAAAAGCAAAGATTGAAATTAACTTGTGTACAATGTTCTAGTAGAAATAAAACTTGGATAAATTGGTATAAATATTGAAGTGAAAACCAAATTTTAATGTAGAAAAATTAATTTTTTAATATTAAATTTATTTGGAAATGCCCTTAATATCTTAACATCACTCAAGTTCAAAAAAAAAAAATAATAAACAAAAAATTAACAACTGATCACGTATGTGGTTACATACATGTTATATATATATATTGCTCCAAGGAAGTGAGTAACAAATGTTGTTGGATAGATACCCACTTACTTGTGATATCTATAAATAAATGTAGAAACATCTCCTACCAAAAAGATATACAAGTGATATCTACTTCATTTATATATTACAAGAATCTCTCTCTCTCATATAATACATTTACAACAACAATTCAGAGGATTACATTGACTCCTCACTTCAACACACATACAGCAAGTCATATAAATTGAATATACCAATCCCATACTACATATCACACATGGGATACCATCCAATCCCTCGTATTCTCTCATATACATACAATACATATTAAATGTCTAACTTGAGAATACATTCACTTCACTTCATACGACAGATTCACCACACATATCATGAGGTGAACTACATTACATTCAATCATACATACAAAACAAGTGAACCATGTTTCACTCACTCATCCTTCTAGAGCAACAAGAAATACATCTTTCTCGCTCTAGGACAGCCATTGCCACCTTAGGCTCGCTAAGAGCTTGTTAGGTTTGCACTGTATATTCAGGAGACGCGATGGTTGTCACGGTTAAATCTGTATCGTCACTGGGCTGTCATTTCATGCTCAAACAACAACATTCATCTTAACTAACAACAATGCATGCATAAATACCAAAACCTATAATCCAAAAGTTTTGAAGTGAATTTAAACTTAATTTAGGGATGTAAATGGGTATGGGTTCGGATTAACAGGTTGACGGGTTGAAAATCTTTGATCCTAACCCGACCCACTAAAAGTTTCAGGTTAAAAATTTCAACCCTGACCCACAACCTATCAACTCGAACCCAACCCACCAACAATAAAAAAATCGGTTTGGCGGATCAAATGGGTTGGTGGGTTGACGGGTTGATTTCAGGTCAAATGGTTTGTGGGTTGTCGGGTCAAATGGGTTGATGGGTCGACCTACTAAAAAAATTTATATAAACTTAAAAAAAATTCGGGTTGGCGGGTGGACCTGTTAACCCAAAGGGTCAACCCGAACCGGACCCGGAAAAAATCAGGGTTAGTAGGTTGGCGGGTCGAGATTTTCACAACCATAACCCGGTTTTTTAGGGTCGTTTCAGGTCGGGTTTCGGATTGAGTGGAGTATTGACAGCCCCACCTTAATTGCCTATAAATAACTTGTCTGTAACTAAATTGATGGCCAAGAACTCGTATATGGTTGTTTTTCTTATGTTATTTTGAATTTTTGACCGACGATAGCGAATTAGTTAAGCTAATCCATCAGGATTTGTTTTCCTTGTTAAACTCTAACCTCTACTATTCATTTTTTCACAAATACATTATTTGATTTGAGAAGCAAAAATCTGAGCCTTAAATATGACTTATGAGATGATGGGATGTTTGGCAAGCACCATTTTGAAATGTATCACAAGCACCATCTTGACTCGGACGAAATAGATTCGATCATGGAAGGTCACAGGTTTTTATTTGTTAAATTATTAATATTGAAATTATCTAATAAATTCCTTATAAGGCATAGTGAGTCGGCATTGTCAGGTGTAATTGGAATGTTCCTTAACCTTAATTATCATCTCATAATCTTCAAGACTTCAACTAAAATCTTTAAATTATACAAAGTGTTAATTCGTACAACTTTGATGTGATAATTGATATATACCACATATACATTGAGTGCACTTAACAAAACAAATATCCACAAAACGATAAGTGATCATCACTATAAGATTCTAGTCCACTACAACCAGTCAACCACCATTAACCCACTTAACTTTTGTGCTAACATTAGTACATATTGATGCAATGTTTTCCAAATCCGGCCATGCAAAGAACCATTGACCAATAAGAGGAAATGATATTCGTATCACAACTTTTGATTTATTTACCATAAAGTACTACTTTAATAACACACTGTATAAAACAGTAAATCACGTATGTGGTAAATATATTAATAAATGTGGTACGAATATTATTTTCCATTACAATATGTATTAAAGGCATATATAATCAATGACGTTGATTGGCTCACATGTCCCATCCAAAAACAATATGATTTTTTTTTAAAGGCAAAAAAGATACATTATTAAGAGACTACTAACAAGTCGCTAGGTAGTCCCAAGAGTATATATATACAAGATGAAATCTATAAAATTAAACACCTTTTGTCCAAGTCATAACCGTAAGGGTATCAAAATGGATGGAAAAAAACCTGAGAAAGGCCCAGAAAAAATTTTCCAAGACTAAGGGTCGAGCTATCGATTTCCATCCTAGCTCGTTTTTTATAGTACCCATACTAACTCACACCATTGTTCCCATGTTATATCTTGAAGCTTTGTTCGATTCTTTGTCCAAAGGAAACTTAGGCTAGAAAGATGAAGAAAAAGAAAAGAGAAATAACCAAGGTTGCACTCCAACCGACGATTAACAGAAAATTAATAGAAGGTATCAACTACATGCAAAAAGTTTCTTTATAACGGCCAAATTGCATTAAAAATATGTTTTCGGCAAGTACTTAAAACAAGAATAGGGTATAAATTACATAATGCTAACAAGACAAATCTGACACAAATGTCATGAAACCCACAAAAACGAAACGGCCACTATAAATTTAAAAAGGTAGATTTTATATAAATGATAGGGGTTAGCTAATATGTAGGGTTATAAACGAACTGAACGTTCAACGAACAGTTCATGAACCATTCGATGGAAAGTTCGTTCGTGTTCGTTCGTTTAGTTAAATGAACGAACATAAACACAAAAATCTGTTCGTTTAGTTAAACAGACGAATATGAACATAACTCTCGTTCGTTCATCTATGTTCATAAACGTTCAACAATATGTTCATCAACGTCCAAAATAACTTTATTATTTTTTAAGTTCATCATCGTCCAAAATAACTCTTTGATGAGCAGTGATCATCCTGTATCCCAACGAGGTCACACCATCGTAAATTTGTTCAGCAATTTTAGTTGTCCTCGTACACTTGTCTTGAAGATAGCTAATATATATTTCTTCAACCGCTGTCGTAACGTGTCTTTTTCTTTCTTTCTCGTTGCGGTATCACATACCGTGCTCCACCATACCACATACATACTGCGGGGCAGGCGGCGGTGTTCTCATTCCATACCGCCACCAAAGCCATCCCCCTAAAAGTTTTGATAAATATGTTTGATTTTGTTCATACATAAAATAACGAATTGAAAAATCATTATGAGAAGTTTAGAACTTTGACATGTCAAGAATTAAAGGTATATGCCTATCGTCCCTTTATAAAGTTTTAACCGTACCTCAAACGTGATTAAAGTGCACGTTTGTCGGTGATTCCCGAGACATGTATAGGATACAATCACTACATTTGACTGTCTAGACTCTAGACTAAGGGGTACGGGGCTTTTTAGAGGAGAGGGACTTGCGTCATGTGAAACCCCAAGATTCAACTCCAAAATAAGGGAGTGGTGCATCTTGTTTGGGTGAAAGGACTTGCGCCGAGTGGCTATAAATAATTAGTTGGAAAATAATAAATTTGAAAAAGTGAGAGAGAAAGAAAGAGTTATGTGTAAGAGGAGAAATATGTCGCCCGTTCAAAATAAGCCGCTCCCACTCCATGCTGCCTTGGGGGGACGGTGTAGCCGGCGGAATGCCGACGTCTTGGAGCCATGCCCCCTGTTATACCGATCCACTCCTTTCGGTTTTACGGGGTGTCAACCATGATCTCATGCATCCCTCATGCCTCACAACCCACCAATAATATTCTGTCACCTTATTTCATGTCTCTTCATATTTTTTTTAGTGACAACCATGATCTCATGTCTCAATCAATTTTCTTCCAATCATACACACTCTCTCTGGATATATATACATATATATATAATATATATGTATCGATGTGTGTGTCCCACATTCTTCTCTCTCTCTCTCTCCTCCATGCCTCTACGATAATGTTTGTCGAAGCCTTTCATGTCGTGGTCATGCCTTTGATGTGACGGTGGTGTGTTGCAACGACATGAGCCATGCCGCAAGCCATGTCGTGGGCGTTGCCACCCCCTTATAAGGAAAGTAAAACCAAAATAACAAAATGAAAGTAAAGTGAAACCCTCTAAAAACCAAAGATATATTCAATGTTTTCAAAACCAGTCTCAACCCGTTTAATTGGTATTTGATTAGTTTGACTAACCTAGTTATTTAGTTCAATTGCCCAAAGAAAAAACCGATTGGTTTTCTCTGGTTTTAGATATATAAAATATATTTTGAAGGTTTTTTTTTTAAGACAAAATCTTTTCTAGAGGTAATTTTAAAATTTTTATTTTTATTGTTTGTATTTTTACAATTAAATATAATTGATGTTTACTTGTTTAGATTATCTATATACTTCAATATAATTTTAGGTTGCCTGTGAAGTTTAAAACATATATATTTATAAAAATACAGGTTGACTGGTCAACATAGTTCAACTGATCGGTTCAACCGGTTAAATCGGTTTTCGACACCCCACCGCTTCAACTAACATGGCGGTTTTTAAAACATAGATACATTACATGCATTTAAGATATGTCGTATGTTTTTTTTTTTAATTTTTCTAATGACAACCCTTAGGGCTGTCAATAACCGGCATAAAAAACTTATACCTTCCATATCAAAAGTCAACCCCCTGAATTTTATGGTAAAAATACAACTATTTTATGCACGTTAATGACAACACTTGCTAAGGTCTGTCATTAGCAACAACCCTTTTTTATTTCCTCTCATCAATCTTAATATCTTTTTTTATCCATATATATTTATCTAGACATATGAATTAGATAATGGGAATCGAGGGTCAAGTCCATTCATTTTGACGAATAGAAGATATTGTATAACACAATAAACTAGAGTTTAAGAGAGTAACCATCAATTTAAGAATTAGGTTTTCATATTTCGATTGAGTTAATAATAATTAGCATTACATTGATTCGACGATTGGTTCGAGCAATTGTCGACATCAACCAAATTTCAAAACATACATAATGCCTATGAGTAAATGGTTGTTTTTCGTGGACACCTTGATATGACACAATAACCATGTGACGCCTATGAGTACATGGTTATTTTGTCATATCAAGGTGTCCACGAAAAACAAGGTGTCCACTATTTTAGTCTAATGTGACGCCCATCCTATGTCCATTTCGTGGACACCTCCAAAATGCCCTTTAGTTTAATGTGACGCCCCACTCCACTATTTTAGTCTATTTTTGCGTCACATCCCAAGTTGCCTCGCAAAAATAGTGGAGTGGGGCAACTCCATAGGATGGGGGACTTCTGACACTTGACACTTTTTAAATGTTACATTGAAAGCAATGGCTTTTGGCATGGAAGTTTGAAAAAGCAATTGTTTGGTCAACGGCTGGAAATGGACGCCCAAAAGAGTAGTCGCCTAGTGGGGGCAATGTATGTGGCGACCCAGAAACAACTCATAGGCGTTTTGGTAGAGGTTGCCCATTTGGACGCCTCATACCGTTCAGCCTTAGTGTCACTCATTTCGATCGTTAACTGGTAACTCGCTAGTCTGTAAGCAATTTACATTGTCCATAAGCTCTAAATTTTCACTTTGAGTGTCTTATACATATGAGATAAACACTAAGAAGTTACTTTCAAACTTTGAAACTTTCACCATCTTCATCCAAACCAAAATGTCTAATGCAACACTATATGTTGTCTGTTACAACCACCACATAAACAGAAATCAAGTACACTTATACTAAAAAAACGAAATCATCTATCATCCAGTCCAAAAAATTTGATCACTAATTACAATAGATGTTGAACATCACATTTTAGCCTTACATTGGAGTAGGGGCGGAACTACATTCAAGAGAGAGCAAGGTTGAAGGAGAGGTTTTGTAAATGTGTAATAGAACATGACTTATAATATTATGGGGCTTGTTTTTTATTTGACGTACAAATTATTAATCTATGTATAAAATACTTCCTTCGTTTCAAAATGATCATCCACAAACAAAAAAAATAGATGAATTAAGATACGTGTGACTAATGTTGTTATTTGAAAAAAAGTCATTTGTACGCTTATATTTAAGGCATATTTGACTTGCAAATTTGTGATAATGTGGGTCAGGGTATAATGGTTCAACATAAAATTAATTAATGTATTTTTTTTATAAGTGGATAATTATTTTAATATAAATAAAAATAATAAGATAAAAGTTAAATTAGATTTTCCCAAATTTCAATCAAGTAAATAGGCTAATCAGGTAGCCCAGAAGAAAGCCGTTCGGAAAAGGAAAAAAAAAGTAGCCCAGAAGAAAAGCCCAGCGATATTGTCTTTTGTTTTCTCCTTAGCCATTTTATATTATCTAATATTTGTGACTTGTGAGTATTTTTATATTGAGGTCACTGTATGTTAACATGTTAATTTGATAGTCAAGAATAACAATTTTAGTTTAATATAAACTTTAGGACGTAATAAATCTTCAATGAAATTGGAAGGCTAACAATAAAAATTTAAATATTTTATAAAAAAAAAAATATTCAAAACACCTTAGATGCATCTAAGAGAACCAGTCTCATAAATAAAATAAAAAAGCATTTCAAAAGTAAGTACTCCAATAAAAAGTCAAAATTAATAAAAGGACACAAATATATATCTTACATTAACGTACGTTTTTAACTTTTAGCATTCATTAGGTGAGAATCCAATGAGCTTATTTTCAAGGTCATAACTGACACGTGTCCCTTGTTGTTGTACATTTCCAATAATCGACAATGAACCCAATGTAGGAGCGAACGCAAAACAAAACGTCCCGTTTGAATCAACCGGTATCATATAATTCTTAGCCGCTAAATCCAACACTTTACCGTTACTAAAATGAAATGACACCGTTGGCACTTGTACACTCTTTTTCTTTCCCAAATCAAAACAAGTATCAAACAATGCCACACCGTTCACTTTCACCAAATCCTTCGATAATTTCCCAACAAATGCATCTCGTAACGCGTCATACGCGTCTTTCCTTAACCTGGTGATCGCGGTCCCAGAGTCCACGATCACGCCTCCATCTCCGTCGCCAGTCAGTTTAAATACTGACGACGGGATGTGTACCATTTCACCCGATACACTCATACCTCTTAACCCGATATAATAAAACGTACTCACTTTGTTATTGCTTAACAAGGGAGCTTTAATAACTTTGACACTCTCTTTTAACAAAGATTCAAGGTTGAATTCAATAGTAGACGCCACATCAGAGTCACGATCAACAAGACAATACGAATACGATGTCGCATTGATTTGCGAAGGGAAAGACAAAGGACCACCACCAAGGCCCATTAATCCAGCAGCCCCAACAAACAATCCTTCATTATTATGTCCACAACCTATAGCAATATTTTTAATAACATTACCTTGAGAAAACGAAACTGTTTCTGTTACAAAGTCTCCTACGGTGTAGGACCCATCACCGTACGAGACTTCGTACAAACATGTATTGTTACGACATTCTGACACGTCTAGTGACTTGCACTCACGTGCTTCGCACGTTAGAGGAGAGTAACTAGACGAAGAAGCTGGCTCGAATATCGGGTCAGCTTGTTCGTAACAATCTGCGCATGGCGCACATTGTAGCCAGTTTACATCACTTCCTGTATCTAACACCATATATAGTTGACTCGGTGGATGACCGATTCCAATGCGGCAGAAATACTCACCACTTCCCTGACCAGCTCCGGAAATAACGGGAACTTGTAACTCTTCAAGCGTGTTAGTATCATCATTAATATCAAATGGTTTAAGATCGGTTTTCTTGAAGCCATAAACGGCTAGGTTAACTTTGGTTTGGATTGCCTTGACTCTAGCCGAGTCACGAGCGAGTCGGGACAATGTGAGTGACTTGTAATTTTGGTGCGTGTATTTGTGAACCGTGGCTCGAGGATGAAGTTGTAAAGAGAGGAATGACGAGGAAGGGGAAATGTTTTCGGAAAATGAAGTCGTTTGGGGTACGCTGTCTTTGACGGGATTAGATATTGTTGTTGTCGATGATGTTTGGGGTAGTGAAGCGTGGGGAGTGATTGAGAGCACATTTAGGGTGTTTAGGATGGATTTAGAGATATCAAGTTGTGAAGTGGTTGAAAGTGTGTGAGAATGAAATGAAGGAAGTGATAAAGATAGAAGAATGGATATGAAGTAAAATCCTAATTTTGCCATCTTTGATTTGGAGAGGGAGGAGTGAAAGCTGGAGAAGGGGAAATGGGATGTATATATAAAGAAAGTGATGAATAGAAAATAAAGTTTAAAACTTAAAAGATTTGTTGAGTAAAGAAATTGAAAGTGTTATCCTCGTGGTATGTTTGTTTTAATTAAAGGCAATTTCTTTATAGGGAAAACCAACCTTTATTATAGGTTTTCACACTTATACTAACCCGTACTTTATACTATATGGAGTGAGGCATCTATGTGGGCGTCTTCCGTCGTGTGGTGATGCCTCCTCCTAAAGAATGTCTCTTCTTTTTTATGGAATGAGACATCTTTGATGGGGCATCTTTCACTTAAAATATATAATTTTTTTTTATATAAAACTTAATATAAAAAATACATAAAACTTAAAACTAAATAATTAAAATACATAAATTGTTACATTAAACAATAACAGCTTAAAATTAAAAGGTCGGACTTGTACGTAGCAACTCCCACTCCGCTAAATAATGAAAAGGTCTACCACACGTTTCTATAGACTCGACCAACGCATTTTGGATTTTTACAAAAATTTAGTGAGATTTTTAAGAATATGGGAGAAGAAAAAGATAGAAAATTTGTGAGATTTTTTGTTGTGGTGTGGTGTGGTATTTATAGAAGGTAAAAGTTTGGTTTTTTTTTTAAATTTATAGCCGTTAACGGCTATTTTGATTAAAAATCAAATGGCTTTTGGGCGGAAGATTGTTGCCGGGCATCTTCATTTTTTGGCTTTGCCGCCCTTCGGGGCCCTGTAGAGGGCGGCGGCGGGCCAACCTCCATCCCGCTCCGTATAGTCTTAGTTGAATGAAATGATAAATCTACGATAATTTATAGCCATCCATAATAAATATATATATTTTACTGTACAGTTTATAATAATTTACGATAAATCTTACCCGTACTTTAGTTGAATGAAATGATAAATCTATGATAATTGATTGGAGTTATAAATTTCTAATAATTTTTAGCCATACATAATAAATATATATATTTTACTGTACAGTTTATAATTAACATATAGTATATTGTTGTAGATAGTTAAAAGTTGTTATAGATTTATCCCTCTCTTTTAGTTTATTGTCGATGAGTGTGTACAAGTTCTACAATTATATAGTCTTTAAAATTTAAGGAGTCCAAAAATTACTATGGAGTAGGTATATATTTTAGTAAATGATAAAAATATAAATATAAAAAATTAGAGTTGGATTATTAAAAATTAAGTTAGACTGGTACACAAGTTTTTGATAGATAAATATTTAAGTATCTATAAATGATTCTTTGTCGTGGTCAATCTATCAAGTCGTAAAAGTCGGCGTGGTTGATTGCACGTCTCGGCATGATGGAGGGTGGTGGGTTTGAAGTGGTTCGGCATACCAGGGTAGTCATATTACACACTTACATGCATACCAAAATGAAAAGAATGAGATGAGAAAAATGAATGCATACATAATTACATATATTATGGAATCATTTACGAAGTATATATTTAGAAAAGTAAAAT
Organism: Asclepias incarnata; assembly: GCA_025447715.1. Classification (NCBI taxonomy): domain Eukaryota; kingdom Viridiplantae; phylum Streptophyta; class Magnoliopsida; order Gentianales; family Apocynaceae; genus Asclepias; species Asclepias incarnata. Next base: position 4,172 of record JAOEHQ010039822.1, on the reverse strand, counting down.
AGACATAAATATAAAAAGATATAATTGCTCTATTATTCAACTTACGCACGATAAAAGGGGGAAGAGTGGGCAACTATAAATAACACTCGAGGGTCGTGAATTTTAGTAGAGAATTAAGACAATAACTTTGGTATATGTTAAAGATAGCCATAAGATTTCTAGGAGAGTAGGAAACAAATTTGGTGGGGAAAAGCAGCGGCTTAAATTAAGGGATTGGAATTGGAGTGTAATTGAAGTTGGTGATCATTTTTCGTGTTTCTTTATCTTTTGTCAATAAGAAAAGATAAAACATTATAATCCTAATCCGATTGACTCATTAATTCATTTATTTATTTTTGTTACATTCAGTAAATTGGGACATTATTATGTTGTGCTTCCCTTTATGAATTTTAGTGACTTAGTGTAACATACTGAAAAGGTTTCTGTCTAACGGTATGTGTGAGGTATCTCACATAAACTTAATAGGTTAGGAGTTCAAATAAGACCATTGAAAATGGTATCTTCATCTTAACGGTAAAGGGAAAATTTTTCCCTGGTTAGATTTGGTATCTTCATCTTTAGGCATTCTTAGCCGTTATGTTATCTGTCACATTATATTCTTACAAATTCTTAATATTAGTTTCAATTATATAAACATCCTTACATATTCTTACATTTAGAAATATATAATATTTTAACATGTAGTTATTTAACTAGATTTAGACCCGTGTCAAATACACGGGACTTACAATATTATCAAGATAACATTAAGTATAAGTAACAGTAAATTCAAATGTGAAAATATAATAAAAAACAAATCGTTCAATTCAAATATAAAAAATGTAAGTAAAATCAATGCAAAAGAATATAATACCGGAATATCAGAAGCATATAACCTCTATAGACAACCAAAGAACAAAATTTAAAAAGCTCACCAATGCTTTCAAATACAGGTTGAATTACAAACAAATGTGTCTTTCACAAAGCTGAGCTTACATAACTGGCAGGAAACATTGACTTGGTGGATGTTATTTCGAATTTTGAGATTATTTGGAACCCTCCTTCAAATAGATGTTCAAAATCTGGAATCAACGTGTAATGAATTAAACAATATATCTTTTGGCCCTATTAGCAAGGAGTTGTAACAGATTAATATAATTTTTACAATATATGTTATAAATAATATATGAACAAAAGTGTTTTACCTGTCCGTCTATCAATATCATGTCAAGACTTGATGATTTAGTTGTGTTGGACAATTGCTTCGAGATAAGCAATAGTTTAACTTTGATAGCACAATCGATAAATATTATTAAGAAAATTACATGTATAATATTTTTATATCTATCAAGATGAATATATAAAAGTATAAAAAAAAAAGATAAATAACCTTTATATACCCAAAACATTTATAATTATCAAATATACAGGTATCAAATTTTCTAAAATGAGAAAATATACAATGCACAGCATAATCAACCTTTATAAAAATTTTATTACTTTTTTTTTTTAATATTTTTTTCTTATATTTATCCATCCTGTGTATTTGATAGTACCCGTTTAAATAAATCTAGATTATATATCTAGTATTTTTCATTATTATACTAAATTTCTAGAGGATTGATCAAACACTTGAAATAGATTAGATCTTCACATAAATGCATAACTTTTTTCATTATTATACTAAATATATGCTATTAGATAAACTATTGGACTAAATTTGAAATATATGCTATTATACTAAATATATGCTATTAGATATTGGTCTATTTTATAGGAAAAAAACTTTTTAAGAAAAAATATGGCCCATGTCCGATTTTTTCTAAAAATACTGAAAACAAGTCTGATTTATTTATTGTATAGATATTTGCTTATGTCATAATTCTTATTAATTAAAAATGTATTAAAACCTTTAATAAAATTTACAAATCTTCTTCTAAAATAATATACATTTTTTTTCACTCGGACCATCTCGCAGGTGAAGTAACTTTCAAAAATTACTCGAACAATTCCTGTGGGTATGGTTTGAGTGAAAAAAATGTAAACCATGGGTATGATTGGCATAATTGTTAAAAGTTAGGATGAAACCAGTCATTTCAAACAAAACACAGTAATTTAACCTTATGTTTTTTCATGGCTCTTGATTAGATGATTTTCATAGGCTTGGTTTATATGCAACGAGAACCCAATGAGTATGCTCGGGAAGGTACCCTTATTTTAAGATTGGGTTAAAACTCTTTGACCCGGTGCTATTTGGCTATTTTGACTTAACTTGTTTAACCCATTGGATATCAAAAAACTCATGAATCGATACATTGTCACCATTAATAGAGGGCCATAAATGGCATTGAGAAAAGGAAAATCCTAAAGAAGTATATTAAGAAAACACAGATTTAGGAGGGAAAGAAGAGACAAAAATCTAATAATGCCACCTTATAGAGAGTATGTTCTAAATATTACGATGGTGACCTTGTTGTCATAGTTACATGGTATGTATTTTCTAATTAATCAAATGAATTATGGGTATAAAATATGTCAGAATTGAAGAGTTGTCCTTATATAAACACAAAGCTCTTATCAGTTTCACGTACGTGTTCTACAACAAGACGAAATCGACCAGCAACATGACCATGACTCCCGGTTCCTTTCATCCAAGTTAGGTAACTTACATGACAGTTCTGTATCAAATCTCGAATTTAAGTTTATATATAATACATAACTAACTAGAGTACGTGTTATAATATCATTATAAATGATGAGAAAAAAAAGAAGCAAAATTCGATATTGATAGACAACAAAACCACAAACAACATTGTGGCTATAGTTGCTACCTTGCATGTACAGTCATATAGCATACTCAAGAAGACTTTTGATTTTTAGTTGAATGCTATAATATAGCAAAAACCTAGTCGGAAGCAAATGTCAAAAGGGCGGGGAATATTAGTTTGTAGATGGAAAGTGGTCGGGTTTAGCGATATTTAACATCCAAAAATAATGTTGTTTTATTAGATTAAAGAGTTAATTTTATTACATCCCCTGTGGTTTAGCATATTATTAAGTGTAACATTCTTGATATTTGACCTGTTGACTTTTCATATTAAGTGATTAACTTTTATAGTTAATTTTATATTTGATGGCATTTTGGAGGTCAATTGTGTTTATGTGTTTAAATGGTCCATTTAATTGGTCAAATGATACCTTACGATTTATGGAATAACTAGAAATGTGAAACGGGTTATCCGTGGATTCGACCCGTGACCCATGACCGAACTCAACAACCTTATCTCTTTCTCTCTTCCTTATCCTTCCATTTTCTTTTCTTAGTTCATGAACAAAACACACACATACACACTCTTGCTCTCTTCTCTTTAAATCCATAGATTATATATCTTTTTGCAAGTGATTTGTTGGTAAAGTTCAAGTTTCATATCATCTTCATCATTAAGTCCACAAGATCTGGGTGTTCAAGATCATTTTTACCTATTTTAGCTCAAATTCGAGTTTGACTTTGGTGGACAAAATGGTAAGTATTCTTCATCTCAAATTCATCATTTCATCATGTAAATGCTATTTCTTGGTCTATTTAAACGAATTCTAGGTCAAATTGGTTCAAAAATGGAATTTATAACTTTTAGGGTTCTTGGTGGATTTTGGATGATTTTGGTCTAAGATTGAAGTTATGGATTGTTATTGGTTGTGGGTTATGTTCAGAATATGTTTATGTCAAAGTAATATCACTTGGAATGGTGCGTTTTTGGTCAAAAATGAGTCTTGGATCGAATTGGGTTGATTTGGGGTCGGATTTTCGAGCATTGTTGCTGCAGTTGTTGAGTTCTGGGGCATACGGTACGGTCCTAGGACCGTATGGTACGGCCCCCTCTAGCTCGCGTTTTTGTTTTGGATTCTGACTTCGTTCCTGCGTACGCCAAAAGCACTTTTTCTGGACCACCGTACGGTACGATCCTCCCCATTGTTCGTTTTTCTGTTTCGTTCGATTGGTTCCTAGTTTTCAATCCTACATCCTAGCATCGAGTCTATACTTCCATAACAACTTTCCCTAACCTTTTTAGTGATGTATTCGAGTCGTTTGGAGTATTCCAAGTTCGGGGTCACATTATGGGTCTAAAGTATGTATGATTGAATTGTAATTGATATGTGAAATGATATATTGATAGGTTGTGGACGTTTGGCGA
>JAOEHQ010039811.1:0-12415 GCA_025447715.1 Asclepias incarnata | reverse complement strand
CGGCGACCCTGATCGTGTGGTGGTTTGATACGGTACGGGCGCTGCCCTTAGTGCCATGGCTCTGTCATGGATGACAGTGATGAAGTTAAGATGCATCTTAGTTACTAAGATGCACTAAGATTCAATACATCTTAGTAACTAAGATGCATTTTCAGTGTTAATTAAGATGCATTTAATAGTTACTATTAAATGCATCTTAGTTAACACTAAAATGCAGTGTCGATTGGAAAAAAAAGGTATTTTTTTCAACCGACACTGCATTTTAGTAATATTTAAGCTGCATTTTAGTGCATTTTAACACAGTTCACACACTTCGCATTTTAAAACACTTCCTACAGGAACCTATATATATATATATATATATATATATAGAATTGGTTTAGATATAGACAGGAGGTGGAGAAGAAGAATAAAGAGAATATCTCCAGCAAGCATTGAAGAATGGGAAGATGATGTAAATGTTTATAGGTTGCTATATAGCTTACTTGGAAATAAATTAAATTATTTCATCTTCCATAAATCTAGAGTTTAAAGGTGAGGTTTGCTAAAAGTGTAGTGACTACCAGAATCTATGATACATACATAGACCTGCTTGTGTGGTATGATGTAGATCTGCTTGTGTGTATGTATGTATATATTGGTATTTCATATATTTTGTTGTTCGAAAATATCAAATGGGAGTGATACATATTTGGTTTTTTTATATTATTATTATTATTTTCATATGTTTTGATGCTGTTGTGGATAATAATTGTATCGGTGTATTTGGATTTAGATTGTTTAATGTTGGCTTGATTTGAGTTTGAGTTTGAACAAAAGATCTTGATAAAGATATTAGTTTGAATTTGTATTCTTTGATGTTAGTTGGATTTGAATTGCTACGGCTAATGCTATTGCTAAGGATTTTTTCTGGGTTTTGTTTTGAGGTTGAAGAAAGGGGTGAAAAGACTCAAATACCCTCACGTGGAACGCACATGAGGGGTTTAACGGAGGAGATAATTACCGTTAAATTAAAGGATTAAACATGAGCCTTATCCACCTATAAAGGATTGCCGTTGAAGCTTCGCAAAACAAATGACGAAACCTGACATGGGTAAACCACATGGACGATTCGAATCGATAACTCTAAAATGAAATCAGTCTTTTTTAAAAGGCAACTAAATAATTTGATACAAATTCAATTCCTCACATATTTACAAAATTAACCCATTACCTATAGGTTGAACGATTAATTATAAGTTATATAAATTTTGTTAGTACTACTATATTTCTCTAATATATCATTTTAGTTATTTTGCTAATAACTATAATTATAAATATAAGTTATTATGACAAAATAAACTAACGAAATGAAAACTTCTTTTTATGAGTTACTCATATTATAAATTGTGGTATTAATAGATGAATGTTTTATAGTAAGAGTGTAATCAAGTCGAGCTTACTTGCAAGCTACTTGAAATTCAATTGTTACAAACTCAAAATCAAATCGGATTTAATTGAGCTTGAGCTACTTGAGTAAATTTCAAGTCAAGCTCAAGTATCATAATAACGGGTTTGAAAAACTCGGAAGCTTAAACTAAGATTTGCTATTTTATAATTTAACCTTTTAATATTATATACTTTTGTTGCACTACCTATTATCTTATTAGATATGATAGTATAATAAGAAAGAAATTTAAAAAAAATCCTTACATTGTATTTAACTTTAATTTATTTTTAATTAAATGATAACTATCTTTTTATTCCCCTTTTTAATCTTAAGTGTATTAAAAGAAAAGGAATTGGAAAACATCTTTCTACTAATCAATAGAAACAATTTTTAACATCCAATAGGTGAAAATCCCAAAAACTTTTGATTAATTTAAATAAAGATATTATACTTTTTAACCTTGCATAAGAATATTTCACTAAATATTGGTAGATAACAGTCATACGTTTATCCAAAAATACAAATATAGATCCTGTTTCCAAAAAAAAAAAAAAAAAATAAAAAATTTAAAAACAAAAGAAAGAAGAAATTAACATAACAACAACAACAACAACAGTACCCAATCCCTACCGTAGCGGGGTATGGGGGAGGTAAGATGTAGACAGTCTTGCCTCTACTCAAAGGTAAAGAGACTGCTTCCATAAGGACCTCCGGCCAAAGGAGGGGAAGAATAATAAAGAGTCAGGGATAGGAAAACATATCTGACGGCCGAGTATCGCATAACTACATTTAAGATAGATTATAGAAACAGAAAACATAAGGCATAAAAACATATCCCACGGAACGTTACAGATAAGAGCTTATTTGAGCATATTAATAAGCAACATAAAACGAATGAAAGATATACATACATATGGTCGATTATACCTCGAAGGCCTAAGGTCTGACGAGCCCATATAAGATAACAGGTGCTACACACTATATTACAAATTAAGATTTGGCCACCTAACTGTAAAAATCAACCCCCGAAACCCCTACAAGGGTTACATATATACCGTATTCTTCAAAAACTAACACTAGTACTAAATAAGAAGGTTAATATAAATTCAAACTTAAACAAACAATAAAATGCTGGCACTCAAAATACAGTGCTGACGTTAAGGGCCCAAAGTGACCCATACTAATTCAAGTTAACCATACTTAACGTCTTAACTACATTTTTCGGCCCAAAAATAAATACAATGAATCACTTGTATACTTTTATTAAGCTCTTGTTCAAAATAAAATAAAATAATAATAATAAGGGAAAAACAATACGTAAAATATGTTCATAACTCAATTACTGCATGCTCAGAATAGATTATGTATTAGACTAAGGGAAAAACCTTTAAATATACATTCAGCTATCTTCATTTTCTATCGCATGTATTTAATTAGAATTTAGAAGTCTTATTGTATACACAAAAAAGAAAAAGAAAAAAACAAAAAAAAAAAACAATTCTCACGCTTGTAATCTTGTATATTACTTTTGTATTAATAAAAAAAATTTATAAAAAAAACAAAAAGCAAAAGAAAAGAAAAAAGCAAGTTACTGGGGATTCAAGGACCTGTAAACTTTTCAAACTTTGTCAATTTCATATCTAAAAAAAACAGGAAAAAAAAAACAAAAACAAAAGAAATAAAGAAATAAGATCAAGGTTGGTTTATTTTTAGCAATTGGCTACATAATAGCAACCAAATGCGTACAAATGATGTTTGAAACTTTGTTACACACTATAAAATAGTAAGAAAGTAAATTAACCCCATAGAATATATAAGAAAATAGAGTGTGGGGAAAAGTAGTAGTTACTAATGAACATATGTGGGGGGCTTTCTCTATTCGGGTTTTGGAAGGATGGCTCGCCATTCTTTTTACATAGATATAGTAGCTTAACTGAGTTTTTTTTAATATATTATTTTGCTCATGACTTGTTTCAACCATTTCCTTAATCACCTTCAAAATAATTACCTATGACATAAATTAGTAGTGTACTCATTTCCACTAAACCACTTCATGATAGTTAAGAGTAGAGATTAAGAGACAAGAATATAAAATTCACCATATTCTTTTAAACTCTTCATTGCAAAACCATGAATGTCAAAGTACCAAAGTAAATAAAAATGATATCTCTTCATTAACACTTATTAGCCTTTTCATTTTTCCAATTTCATGACATGCATTATTCCTTAATTTTCTCTAACGCATCTCTTTTAGTTTGTTTTTTTTCCAAATATCATGATCTTATAACTGAAAATGCTTGTACAAGGATATTTTAAAAGATATATATTATTCAGAAAAGAAAATTTTATAAAACGTTATACCAAAACTAGATAAATGTTGGTTAGATGATAAATTGGTAACCAGTGGCGGGGCCATATAGAGGCCAAGGTTGGCCATGACCTACCCACAACATCTATAAAACTTTATATTTTTTATATCTTGTAACTTAATTTTACATTTGTTAGTATTTCTGTAAATTATTCGACCCCTAGTAATATCTTGTAAATTGTTCCACCATTAGACATAAATTCATGGCTATCAGTAACCCAACAAAACTATCATTTTGTATATATCCATGGAGTATTTACTTGGTTTGATTTGTTAGACAACATATCTGATAAACCGTTAATTTTGCCGCATCAACTATCTACTTTACTTTTGGAGTTTTGGTTCAAGAATAGCATATTATCTGGTTGGTGAAAACCTTATCTTTTTTGTTTAAAAAACAAACAACGAATCTTGTAGCAATGACAGGAAAGAAACCATTGATTAGTTGCCTTAATCGACAAAAGTTGGTCGGAGAAATCAACCATAATAATACAAACAAATTAAACATAAACTAGTTTTATTAACAACTCTCTCTACTTTTTTTTCTTTTTAGGCTGGCGATTCTTTGTATATATTTTTTATATTTATTATTTATTTGTTTGTTAATTATTAATTATATCTTACATTTTGAATTTGTTGGATTTGGAACAATGATTTGGGCTTTTTGTCCGTCGACGAATAAACTAATACGCGATCCTTAAAATAATGTTTTTGGGGGGAGTTTACATTATTAAAATGAGATAAAAGAAATATAATGTATCTATGTAATTTTTGTTTCATGTAAATGATACACTGAATGCTTACATTGTCTATTCCATTTATTTGAAGAATTAATTGAACTCCGAATCACGTTAGTGCTTGATGGTTTGAATGGAGTGAGGAGTGAGGATTGAGGGTTGTTGTTAGCTTATTGGTGATTCCCGTGTCACTAGTTTGACATCGTTTAGCTTTTGAGTGATGTTTATCGGTTGTTTGCTTTTAGTGGTGATAGCATAACAATGAATGGAGTTGATCTCTCTTTTTATAAAGGAGAATTTCTTTGGGCCGAAGTCAGGGATAGGTATTAATCTCATTTAATTCGGTATTAAGGATCTCTATGATCCGATTTGATTGCTTATTTTATGTCTATCAAAACCGGGGGAAGGATTTGATAATATCATTTCTTTATTTCAAATAGATTTGTGTTTATCTTCTAAGCACGGAGCTTCGTTATGTGACCTTCGTAGGTCTTACCCTTCGTATGGAAGGGTATATCATCAATGATCATTGTTAATGTTTAAGTGTTAATCATTCAAATATTTGGAAACAATTCTTTTTATAAAAAAAAAAAGGGGGGGGGGGGTGTCCCAAAGCTTTAAGTTCCTCTTTATTTTGTTACGGATGATATTTTTCTAATTCGGTGAAAGTGAACCTTTTTAATACAGTTTAACTAGTATATACCATGATTGTTTTCGAACATTTCCTTAACTACTTTCAAAATTGTAACTGACATTGTTAGAATCAAAAACATTTTTAAAAGATCATATGATATTAACCGCTAAACCATTTTGAAGGTGACTTTGTGTATATTTTCTTGTTATACAGTATGATATGAAGCTGCATATATATAAACCAGCATTGAGAATTGACAAAACTTTTTTTTTTTTTTTTAATTAAAAAAAAGCACTAATAAATCTACAACGATCTAGCTATAAGTTCAATCTTGACGTCCATCTAAAATGCATGTTAGTTTTAAACTTGTCAAAGTATTCTGGCATACTAAACGCATTGGGTGGCATGCATATTATTTATAGTTGACTCTCGTTCATCTTCTTCTATTTGCTATTTACTTGCATTATTTTTTATTCTACTCTTTTAATTAATTTGATTTACCATAAAATACGTATGGTCAAAGAAGTTTTCAATACAATGCATTTACATCATATATATATATTTCCTTACTTTTCTATTGGATATATAGGTCATATCTTGTTAACACAATTACTATAAACATATGGAAATACGTACCGAAATAGTCAACGAAATTAAATTAAAAAAAGAGTCACATGAACTAACTCGACAATAAAAAAATAAATATAATAACTACAATTAAAATTGTTATATCCAGGCTGGAACATGACAATTTTATCTAAATATATATTCTTTGCATAATTTCTTTCACATCATATCATCACAAAATAATAGTCATAACATGATATTTCATTGGAAGTCGATATGAAATAACAAGTAATATAATAAATTTTAATTGGTCAATAAATGGTTTTGGTGGAAAGCCAAGCCAATTTTTATTAAGATGCCCATGATTGACAGGTTGTAAGTCTGAAACACCTGGCTCCTGAAATATACATATATATATAACATATATACTTTACGTATGGATTTGTTGCAACTGTTTCAATTCGATCATATACACGGATATACTTTGATTCCATTATTTTTATTTATTTCTTCTACATTTTTCCAAGTATTTTATACTTCTATTTTCACATGTTGATAAGTTTTTATTTACTCATTTAAGACATGTATACAATATCATATCAAGTGCCTGAATTATACTCCATACGTGTAAACAAGACCGGTTGAGGTGCATATTGATCATTAACTTCATTTGTGTGTTAGTAAATTAAATATATTTTTCTTAGTAATTCATAACCATTAATTAATTTTTATGTTTATAATATATCATGTCGATCTGAACCGTCTTTCAGTTAATGTTTTTGAGCTTTATAACCTTAATAGAAAACGTAACTCATTTGTCTGAATTATGTTTTCGAAATTATATAAGCACTTTCTAAAAATTATATTTAAAAACACTTTGTGATTTAATAACCAAGCATTTGGTAAAATAATACCTAATTAAGGTCATGAGTTCATCTTCTATTATAAAGTATAAGTATTTATCAAAGTAGACGGGCGGGCGTCACAACTAGTACAAAGCCACTAGAAGCTAGGGGTCGACAGTATTCATAATATCTTAGAAGAATCTTACAGTGGTCGTAGATTATTAGATAGATGTCGATTTATAGATGAATTTTGGCATTACTATGAAGAACGTGTCAAAAACATATAACAGATTAATTAGCGGATATCATAAACACTTCATTATGCTTGCTTGCTTGCTAGCTCATGTGAGATACAATATTCTTAGAATTTAAAACCTATGACAAATTCAGGATCAGCTTAGAATATGTATTAAGATCGATCAAGCAATGGAAAGATAATACATTAACTGTAGTTGAAACTTATATGACAAATATATATATGGAATATATTATTTAAAAAATAGGGGAATATAAAATACAAATTAAGGATATATTTTTTTTTTAAAAGAGGGGAGGTTCGAGGGGCCGGGGTCCAAAGCAGCTGGCAAAGAAGGGATGTTTAGTGAGATTTCGTCATCAAAAATGGCATATTTCTTCTTCTAAATATATATATATATCCTCATTGACGCGTCAATCTTTATATTTGTATTTAGTATTCTTGTATTTGTATAACTCTCTTGGTTAACTAGTGCTTCGCTAGTTACCTTTATTTTAATATATTTTACCGTTCGAAAAAAAAAAAAAATCTTTATATCATAATATCCTACTCATCCACATAACACAACTATATATCATCTTACCTATAAGCCGTATCGTTTTCACTTAAGTATTTAAAGCCTTTTTGGATCCTTTTTCTGTGTTACCTTATTTTGTATCCTACTTTTACTTTTAGACATACATATGTATACATTCATATTTTCATAATAATAATAAAATAAAAAAAGGATAACATAATTGTGCTTAAAAGGGTGCTTGTATGTCCTTTTTTATGAAATGAGTAAGTGATGGTAAATAGTAAAAGTTACATAATTAATAGTAGTAGGAACACGGGTTATAAACAATATTGGTGTTTGGACATGTTTTGTTGATCAAAATTTTTTATTATATAATTACAAAAAAGAGCTTTTTTTAATAAATAAAATACATAAATTAGATAGGAAATAACTACTTTGACATAAAAGTGCTTGTGAATGCACCAAATTACCCGTGGGGAAATTGAATAGTTGTATGGTAAGTTGGTAACGGTAGCTACCAAAGTCCACCGCCCCAACACAATCTACTTTCTTTTCCTTTATTTTTTCAAATTTTTTAAACAAAATGTAATTTAGTTTCAATTGGTAAATATGGTCACATATCCGTTAAACATCCAATAAAATAGTCATATCATACGAAATAGTGCGTGTTATAGATTTAAGTACAATTTAGAAGATACAATAACCAAACTTTTTTATCCATCAAAAATATTATGAACATAAAGAAATTGTATTAGTTTACAAATGAAATAAATGAACCATGCTACTAGAATGATATATCTTTCTCGATTTCATTAAAAAATATATATATATATCATGTAAATACAATTAGAGTTTAACGCTCTGTTTCATATTCTTTCACAATTTCAATAATTTTTATTGTTATTTGTTTTTTTACTTTGAAAGCATACACAAACCTTGGTGGTACATGACATTTTTTTTTTAATATATATATATACATAGGCCAAAACAAGAAACGGTTAACACAAGTATAGCAATTCCATTTTCCTTTTTCCCCCTTTCTATTACTGTAAAGACATAAATTAAAAGAAATTGGGTATTTTTAGTATAAAATCCTTTTTATTAATAATTTTGTACTTTATAATATACAAACCTTATTACGTGTATCCACATCTTTATAATTTAAGTCAAAAATTCTTCTTTTTTTTCGAATTAACCTGAATAAAGAAAAGGTTTCTAAATTAACACCGTTAAATTTAAGGATGGTTTAATTTAAAGTGAGTTTATAAAGGGCGAGGAATTAACTTAAAATAGACAAATAACGACAAGGGTCATGGAATGATGGTCCCATAAGTTTTGTGCATGGCAATAAGGAAGTTGTGGTCAATAAACCATTTGGGCCCGCTAATCATATGAACAGATCCCGTTTTTTTGAAGCTCCTCGTGGTGGGGGCCCACATATCAACTCCAAACTTTTTCATATATATACTTTGTTTGTTATTACCCTCTCTAATCTCTTTGTACTCCGTATTTGTTGATACATAATAATAATAATAATAATAATAATAATAATAATTGAAATTGATTCCAAAACCAAAATGCTAGTCAAATGTCAATTAAAGTAAAATAATATTTAATATTAGCTCATATATGCAATAATTGTTATTAATTAAGTATTTTAAAGTTATTTACATAATAATATGTTTTTTAGCTAATCATTGCCTATGTTAACAACTTCTGAACTCAACTTAAAATTATAGCAAATGAAAGTAAAACCACAATTTCAATTAAAGAATTCAAACTTCCCATATTCTACCATGTAGGACCGAATGTTACAAAAGTCTTTCTCTGACGCCTTTATTGCACTTAACCTTAAACCCATACCTTAGAGATGTCGAGTCGCAAAGATCGAACTCCAAGTCGTTGAGCTATGCTATGATACTTGCGAAACAAACATATAAGGTGACTCATAACACAGCTATTTAAATATAGTGTATTCAAAATTTGTTAAACGTATGATTTTGGTCAAGTCTTGATTCATCATGGACGTAATAAGGGCATCTAAGAGTGATAGCTTAGTAGTTAGACGTAGGATACGTTATGGTGAGATAAAATCCTCACAATCATATGCAATTATCCTAGGTTTGGATAGATTTGAGCATTGAATCACTTGTAAGCTTATTCGTGCTCTTGTGGATCGTATTGCTCGCATCAGGTGAGTTTCGTAACTTCTTTTTATCGTGTTTTGGGGTGAAAAGATACTCAAACTATTTTCTATTGTTTTATGCCATAGATAAAACCTATATTTTACTTACATATGCTTTCATGCTCCTACGTGCTTATAGGTGTGCATGTATATTGGTTGTGATAACGTAAACTATGAATAGGACATCGTGAACTATGAATAGAATGTCGTAAACTATGTAAACTATATAAACTACTTTATCTCGACAACTATATAACCTATGAAACTATGTCAACGTGGACTATGAGTGTGTTATCAAGAACTATGTTATCGCGATCCATGTGAAATACGTTATCTACGATATCCAGAACTATGTGTGAGTAGGGGTGAACTAGAACCATGTATGAGTGAATGTGAACTAGAACTATGTATGAGTAAACGTGAACGAACTATGTATGAGTAAACGTGAACTAGAACTATGTGTGGGTGAACGTGAACTAGAACTATGGAAAGGTTAACACGAACTTGATCTACGTGTGCGTGTGTGTGTGTGTGTGGGGTATACGTTTACGATATGTGTGTGGGTGTACTAATGTTATCTATGGAGTCTATGAATTCAAAACTATGCTAACGCGAACTATGTTATCTATGCTATCGATGATATCATGTCAACTATGTAAATTACGTTATCTAGTCAACTATATGATCTATATCATCATGTCAACTATGTGATCTATGTTATCTTGAACTAGGTCAACTTGAACTATGAGTAGGTCTCCTTGAAATACAGTAGAGTCAACTTGAATCTATTTTGGGAGTTATCTCATGTTAACTTACGCATCATCTTTATCCTAAATGTGTGGAACTTACGCATCATCTACTTGATTATATATTGTTTGTATTATATGTTTTGGCATGCAGCTTTTGGGTGAGAAACTCGCACAACCTTACAAGTGGAACTATTATGGCTCGTACTCCGTACTCACATGTTTTATCTCACGAACCTCTACAAACACTTATATATATATATATATACTACGAATCTACGTCGCGGATAACTTGATCTTTGTGAACTAAACCTACGAACTCACCAACCTAGTGTTGACACTTTCGAGTATCTTTTCAGGTAAAAATCAAGAGTTGCTACAAGCTTAAAGTTTTGAAGAGTATAGCTAGACTTAAGGATTGATTAAAGCTTTCTAGATTGTTAAACTCGGGCACGATGTCTCGGATTGCCGGCCCTTGCATGGGGTTTGATTGTTTTTTTTTTTTTTTTGTCTATTTATGCCAATTTGTAGCTTTACATGAGCATCATGTAGTTTCTCTGTTTAATATCCATTTGCAAGCTCTTTCAGTTGCATCTCACATTTCCGTCATTGGTGGGGTGTTACAATTGGTGACTCCCCTTTGGAAAGTAAGTGTCCTCGTTTATTCAGTTTGAAATTTTAAAGCATTTCTATGTTAAAGACATATAGGGGAATGATGGGTACAAAGCAAGCTGGAGAAGGGTGATTAGAGGAGGTGCGGAGGAGAGTGGATGAGTTGAGCTTGTTGACATGCCTAACAATGTTAATCTCGGTGTCGATGATGACAAATGGGTTTGGAGTTTGGATGATTTGGATGAATTCATTGTGAAAGATATAAGGAGAACCATCGATGACAATACGCTTCCAAAAAACATTGGCACAAGATGGAACAACTTTGTACCTCGAAAGGTGAATATTCATGCTTGAAGAGTTTTGCTAAATGCCATCTTAACTCGTCTAAACCTATCGTACAAGGGCGTCGACATTCAATCCATACTTTGTCCACTATGTAAGGAGACTATCGAGTCTACTACTCATGTTTTTGTCTCATGTTCCTTGGCGCATTCCATTTGGTGTTCCATCTCCAAATAGCTTAACCTTCCTGTTATAAGCCCTTATTCCCCAAATGCATTAACCTAATGGATTGAAGACTTATTGATTTCTGCGGTGAAGAAAAAATTGTTCAACTAATTGTCTTTTGTGATTGGTGGGTGATTTGGAATGTAGAAAAAAGAAGAAGTATTCGCGTATGGAAAGCTGAAGAAATGGCCTCTTTTTGATTCTGTTATGTCTTATTCCTATTTATGGTTCTTTAGTAGAAATAGAAAAGGTAGTGTATCGTGGATCGATTAGCTTAAAAATCCACTATTCATGTAGTAAGTACTCTTTTGGAGCTAACGGTTGAAGTTATCTCAACTGTTTAGCACTTACAGTCTGGAAATGTCATAAATCCACTAACTTTTTGAGTTGGTTTGTGATATGTTATATATGATTTTTTATTTGTTTATTTTTTGTCATATTTGTATGATATAACTTGGTTTGGGGGGTTAAGAGGTAAAATGACTTTCTTTAACTAAAAATTGTTATATCGTCATTTACTTTTGTTCATTATAATTGTTCGTTGTTATTTTCAAATCATAATTAAGTCTGTTTTTAATATGCCAATATATTATCAATCATTTTGTTTTTAACTCACGGTTATCATAATTATGTTTTTCAGCCGTGCAACACACGAGTTTAATCTAGTCTAGTTTTGTAATAAAACCCAAGAAATAGAAAATAAAATGATATTTGAGGCTGGATTAACAACTCTAAAAATAAAAATAAAAATCCAAGGTTTACATGTGTCAAAATTGGTAATGAAATGATTTTCTTACTAAAATAAAACTAATTAAGTCATGCATCAACATCATATTTTTAGTATTATTTTTAGGACTATAAGATTTTAGAGTAAATTACAAAAACCGTCCCCATGGTTTGTTCATTTTATCGTTAACCATCCCTCGTCGGAAGTTTTTTCACTAACCATCCCTATAGTGGTAAAGTTGTTACAAAAACCGTCCCTCCTCAGGCTAAAATGACAAATATGCCC